>JARYGA010030188.1:0-68507 GCA_030545235.1 Helianthus tuberosus
TTATGACCACTTAAAAAGCATGGGGATAGTTAGTTTTTTCATAAGTACACGGATGGTCCTTGTGGTTGACCAAATTTTGGTTTTGGTCCCTAGCTTTCCAAACGTACACGGATGGTCCCTATGGCTTGCACTTTGTAATGCATTTAGCCCCCAGCCAACAAATCTAAGTTAAGGACTATATACGTTACAAAGTGCAAACCACAGGGACCATCCATGTACTTTTGTAAAAAGTTGGGGACTAAATGTGTTACAAAGTGCAAACCACAGAGAACATCCATGTACTTTTGAAAAGATGGGGACCAAATCGAAAATTTTGGTAAACCACAGGGAAGCATCCGTGTACTTTACTCTTATATAACTATATGTATAGATAAATAATTCTTGATTTAGTTAATATATGATTCTTGGCGTGATATTCGTATGTACCTTAGTGCTAAGCTTTCTTGCACCAAGCCCACCAGGCTTTCCAGTCTTTTTTGCACCGATAGGCTTTTTGACAGTCGTTGTACGAATCGATGAAACAGTTTTAACTGGAGCAGATCCATTTGTGTCGGGTTTTGCTAAAGGGGTCTCTTTTGGGGGTTCAATGACCTTGAAGTCAGAAGGTCCATCAAAAGGGTCAACTGGTTTGGCGGAAACAGGTGATGATGGTAAGGTAACGTCTTCTGCGGAACTCTTGGCAACTTCTTTTTGGAGTAATTGTTTGTATAACTCAGCAGCTCTTGAGGTGTATTTGGCCTCAATTTTTCCTCCATCTGTCCACCCGTGTTGCTTGAAGAAGACCTGGGCACGGTTGTTGCCACCGAAGCTCATAATTTTTAGCTGATCTGGTGTCCATGAATCTAAATTGGTTGACCTGAAAGGTTAACGGCTTGATGGGTCAATAAGATATAACAACTCCTGAAAGGTTAACAGCTTGATGGGTCAATAAGATATAACCACTTATAAATAAAAAACGGAAACTATGTTTTCTACTTAAGTACCTAATTTTAGTCAACTTAGGAAGCTATAGCTAAGGCGGTAGAAATCTTCACGTTCAGCCATACAGAGTTTTGGAAAACAATAATTCTAAGAGGTGATCATACCAGTACGCAGGAACAGTTTCTACATAAAATAGGAAAGTGGAAAAAGATTCTAATTGATTGGTAAGTTTCCCCAAATTCCCAGTCCACAAGTTTAGAGATTAAACAGTAAACCACCACAACAGAATTGCAGGATAACATTGTGTCCCTAGAGTTATGAGTTTAATTGTTCCTAAAAGAGAAAGGTTAAAAGGTTCAAATTTCTAAACCTCCCAAAATTACAGAAGTTATATTCCCATCATTTGCACAGTAGGTATCCAGATTTATAATTTTAACACTTCAAAATTTTATTTTTTGTTGATTTTTATTAGACCAGCATAATGATCCAACTTAAAAAAAGCAGCCACTAGCCATGTTGCTATGTAAAAGTCAAAGCATCATAAATGGAAGGGGGTACTAACTATAAAGCATAAGACCATTCTTATTGACCAAAGGATACCATGCATCTATAAATGCCTAGTTCAAGGGTTGCCCCTAAAGTAATGACTAATGAGCTATAAACAATTCAACGGTGATGCACAATGTAAACTTCAACGGCTTTTATGACCCCATAAATCCTAGCGATAACTTTCAAAATTAAGGAGACTTAGTGATACTCAGTATGATGAGTTGAACAGAAATCTAATACTTCAATGGCTTTTATGGCCCCATAAATCCTTACAGGTATCATAAATCCTAACCAGTGTGAAACCCTTGCGCTAAAAAACAACTCATAACGCATTACAACAACCCTGTAAGATCCAAAGATTCATTTCCCCAACTTAGCAACCAAACACACATACCTTATCCATGTCTAGAAATAGACCAATTCCTACCAGGACGCATTTTGCCAGAGCGAGCAATTCATCGGGTGAAAACAAAACCGTGGGTTCCTAAATTGGTAATCCATCAGGGACAAAATAGACAATATTCTAACACGGTTTACTTAGTCTGTTACAGTTCATCATCTTAAAACTAAACTAAGTTTAACCAGATCTACCGATCCTCACAGTAACATTCTAAAAATATAATAAACTCGAACAATAACTAGCTACATTTAACTATTTAACTTAATTCACAAGGGGGTTTTACCATATTTATTGGGTTTCCTCCTGAATTGGTGTGGCATTATGCCTAGTGGAGATGGATATGATCGGGTGGTTCCTCTGGTGGCACGATGATACTCCAGTGGTCCGTCAGTGATCCAAATTTGCCGTTCAAAAAAAAAAAAACTTAATTCTAAGTTACATAACCTTTAATTCATCCTACAAGCTAATTATCAACCAGCAATGTGCCCTAACAAAGATCAAATGAACAAAAAACAATCACCTAACGAAGCTAATATGAACACCGAGGCTCCGATGCGTAGCAGAACAATCAATACACAAAAATATCCCGTAGGTCACCGACGCCCAAGTAGGATTCTTCGCGTTACAATCAAAACACATCTGACACACAAGCACATCACAACAAAGCCAAATCAGATCAAATTAAACCAAAATTCACATAAATCTAACACCAGATCTGACGAATTTGAACAATTTGATGCATACCTTATTCTCCGATTTGGATTTGAGCTTCCGGAAAACGACGGTTTTGTCGGTGAACGCTTCGGAAGCCATTGAAATGAAGAAGAATAAGGATCTAGAAGGAGAAAAGTGAAAATTAGGGTTAGGGTTCCCAGGAGGAGATTTCTGAATCTGAGATTTAGGAATGGATCCTCAGGGGAACAATAAATTATTTTATTATTATTATTTGGTGAAGGTGAAATGGAAGAATGGGAATACGTACAAGATGTGTGTATGTATATATAGGTTGAATAGTTAGTTTATGTGGTGAGATGATTACGGAAATGCCCTTGTGAGTTAATGAGTTATTGTCTAGTTGGTTGGTTTGTGGAGTGTTTTTGCACCAAACCAGTGTAATTTAATAGTTTGAGTAAACTGTCATTTTGGTCCCTGTGGTTTGGACACTTTTTCATTTTAGTCCAAATCTCAAACTTTTTTAAATCTGGGTCTCTGTGGTTTGCATTTTGTTGCCATTTTAGTCCAAATTTCAAAAACTCTCATTTTTTACTGTTCCAACATGTCTATTTTGTCTTTTTGTGCAGGGGTAGTTTTGTCCAATTATTTTTCATTAAACATTTTCTTAATTAAAGTAAATAAATTATTGGTCCAAATAAATACCCTTGTTAAATCTGGTTTCCCCATCATCGACCCCCAAACACAGACATTATCTCCTATCATCTTCCCCCCTCCCAAATCATCGCCGACATCTGCAATAATCCCCATATAAGCAGCAATTGACCTCTACTTCCTAAATCTGACAACTCAAATTCTTCTTTTAAACGGACCCTTTTGAATCCTTCACATTAGATTCAAGAACACCCTCAACAAATAATAATAAAAGAAGAAGATGAAGAAGATTTGCAGGTGTAAAGATGTTGAAGGTTGAAGAATTAACAGGTGAATTGCAAGAAATGCTTAACCACCTCGTACACCCACCACCACCGATCTTGCTGCAACCACCTCAACACCATTCATCAAAACCAGCCACCACCACCGAAACGTCGTCGTTCGCGTCGAATGCGTCATCTCCGAAGACGATCCTTCTTCTTCCTCCAACTCCTCCGACAAATCGAGATCCAGTTCCACTCTCTTCCGCATCCTTATTGGAGGTATTTTTAAACCGATTCAAGCCCTATGATAATTAGTGAAAAAACCGTTGTAATTTTGAACTCAACAATAACCAATACCTGAAGGACGAGGGTACCGGCGAGTTTCCGGTGAGTCAAATCGAACGTTGGTACTTTGTTTTCAGCTTTAATAACAAGTTTTTCTTTCCTTCTCTGCGGGCTTTGGCTTCTGCTGTGGGATCCGGCGGTGGGTTGGCGGCGGATTCAGGGCGGAGATGCTTCAGACGCCGGTAGACGAAGCCGTCGTCGTTGATGAGCTCCCAATCTTGTTCGTTGAATTCCATTGATGGAATTATAGAGTGTTGTGTAGTTAGGATTGGTTTAGTGTTGGATTTTGGTGACTTGTGGAGATTTGGACTTGAATTTGGAGGTGACTGAAGAAAAAGAAAATGGCAGTAACCCTTTGGAGGTGATTGAATTTGGAGGTGATTAAAGTAAGTCGGTGATGATTTAGGGGGGGGGGGGGGGAAGATGATCGGAGATAATGTCTGTGTTTGGGGGTTGATGATGGGGAAACCAGATTTAACAAGGGTATTTATTTGGACCAATAATTTATTTACTTTAATTAAGAAAATGTTTAATGAAAAATAATTGGACAAAACTACCCCTGCACAAAAAGACAAAATAGGCATGTTGGAACAGTAAAAAATGAGAGTTTTTGAAATTTGGACTAAAATGGCAACAAAACGCAAACCACAGGGACCCAGATTTAAAAAGTTTGAGATTTGGACTAAAATGGCAAAAGTGCCCAAACCACAGGGACCAAAATGGCAGTTTACTCTAATAGTTTTGTTATTTCAAAGTTTGTTAAAGTGGTGTATAAGGCGCTACGGAGTGGGGGCGGTAAACTAAGGTTTACCGAATTGGTGACCACAGCCAAGTGTCATAAAAAAATGATGACATTGTTAGTCAACAAAAGACAACCTTATTTGTCGATCAATTTACTACACATTGTTAGTCAACAAATGACAACCTTATTTGTCGATTAATACCAAATGCGGAATGGTTCTAGTAAATTAAATGACAAAGATGTCATTTAAAATGTGTAGATGACTTTTGTGTAGTAAATTGATCGACAAATAAGGTTGTCATTTGTTGACTAACAATATCATCATTTTTTGACTTTTGTTGTAGTAGATTGAACAAAAGAATGTCGTTCTTTATAAAATTCATAATTTTGAATTTATGAAATTCAATTTTTATAGTCATTTTTTGACTAAATTTTTTTTATTGAATAAATCATTTGATTTCGATAATGGTTAATCGATTGTTGTTTGTATATGTTTATAAAAACAGATGTTTACAAAAATGCTTAAGGAGAGATTAACGTAAATATTTTGAAGTAATTTAACAGTTAGAATAAAATATACCTTTCTTCCTTATCCGCCTAAGTAAATCTTTAAGTTGATTTTTCCAAGTGACCAGCCCAACCAATTCTTCCCTACAGCCTCCTGCCTAAACGGTACTTTTATGGCTCCAGGACTCTAGGTTTTGCAAAATTTTAAAGATGAACATAATGGATAAAAGGAAACTGATATTTTTATTCATAATTGTTCTTCTTTAAGGAAGAACTTCTTGATATTTACATAATACTCTCCTTTAGCAAGGAGTCTACTCGCTTACACATTTTTAAGTTACAAATGAAAAAGTTGGAAAGGAAAGGATACGAGAGATGAGGGATGCCTAAACTAAAGAATTTTACTTCTTTATATAGCAGAAGTGAATTTTACAAAAGACCATTATAGCCTTTAATTAATCGTCATGGATGACGTTTATTTAATCGACAAACCCATGTGTTGGGTCCAGTTCTCGAGTGTCTTCATCTGAAGAATAGCTGCCTTTTTCAGCAGAGGTTTTGTTTTCTTCCGAAGAAGATGCTTTACAATATTCGCACTGATGGTTTTCAAATGTGCGTTGTAACTTTCGGCAAAGTTGTTCTTTAGTGGCGGTGACTGCTTCTATTTTATTGAAAATAATGCATTGCTCCATCCTTTCTAGAACTTCTTTTTCATGTAGTGGTAACGGAGTTCCACTATAGCTAGTAATTATACAGTTGGTGCTGCAATAATTTACTTTAGGGAAAACGCTACAGAAATGTAATCAAGTTTGCTGGTTGTTTCAATTAAGTCACCCAAACTTTTTTTTGTCTCTATAAAGTAACTTAACTTTGATTTTGTGTTCTAATAGCGTGTAACTACCAGGTCATCAGGTTACCATTCTTTTCTTCTATTTTTTTTCTTTTAATGCTTATGTGGATTTTCGGTGAAGTAAATAAAAAAATAGTAAACCTAAATAAAAAATTCATCCACAAGCTTTTCAGGTTTCATCTTCACATCTAAACCTTCATCGTCTCTAAGATCCCAACCCAGAAACACCTCAACCCTCCTATACCAAATTGCCGACGACCAACCTTGAAATTATGGCCTAAAAGTTCTCGATTGAAGACATCGCCTGCGAAAGATCAAAACACCGACCCCCGTCTCTACTCTGAAAAGATTGCCTGAAAACTGAAGGTGTGATTTCCAGCGAATACGATGGTTGGCGTGGTGGTACAAGCCCATATTAGATATGATAGTTTTGCAGAGGTAACAATCGACTTGTCTAACAAGTGGTGAATCTGTTAGCCTCTCCAGCGATAGGTGCGAGATCTGAGAACAGATTTGACGACATTAAGCTTTTCAAGGTGGTTAGTGGTGGTGGTCTCATGGCGGTAGATGGTGGTTTCACAGCAACATGATAGAAACTATAAAATGTTCAGAGAATGACATCGGATGTTAAAGAAAGCTTAATTCGAATTAATTTAATTTAAAGAGATTAAATATATGGGTGTAGGAGAGTTTAGTTATTGAAGATGAAGCAAATATGATTTTATAACTGTGATTTAAAAATTCTTTTAATTTGGGCGTGTGAGAGTTTAGATGTTGAAGATGAAGCAAATGAGTTTGTATAAATGTGATTTATAAATTCTCTTCTTTTAATTTTAATTTGAAAATCCATGTTATTATTTATATTTTATACATCATAATAAACATTAAAAAAATTAATGAAACCTGACACATCATCATTGTAACCTAATAACCTGATAATTACATAGTATTAGAACATCAAATGAAACTTTAGTGATTTTAAGGAGACAAAAAAAGTTTTGGTGACTTAATTAGAACATTTGGTAAACTTAGTTACATTTCTACAAATTTACCCCTTTACTTTATTAAAGCTTCCTGCTTTAATTTTTTATAGGTTGTTTAGGATTTGTATAAATCTTTTTGTCCTAATATCTATCCATTTCTCATAGTCTTCATAGTCTTCTTTTATAACCCTTGAAGGGTTGACTGTTCTTGTTTTGGCAATACCAGTTTCTAAATGATGGTAACTTGGAAAGGTTTTTCCTTGATACCAGTCAGGGAATGTAGAACTACACTTGATGAAGATATTTGCATCTCTTGCAGCGGCAATTTTCCTTCGAAAATTTTTTATAGCTTTCTTCACTCCTTCAGATAAATTACTTATTTCAAGTAAATTAGGAGAAGGGTTAATGAACTTTGCTTAATCCAGCAGAAAATGCTAGAGAAACTAGTTCTGGGCTTGCACCTGGACAAAAGATAATAAGACTTTTAGTAGCCTTATCTTCCGTGTAAATATGTTCGAACTCGAAATCGTTTTGGCTTAGGGTTCTAGCCTTTGACCAAATTGTTCTGAATTCGTCTAAAGATATAATATCTTTTTCTTCTTTTATTGTTGGTTTTGAGAAAGTGTTCCTGAATTCAATGACCCTTTCTTTTTTCTTGGGCTTCAAAGGTTCAGAAAAAATGGTTACCTTTAAAGGTATTTCTTTTTTCCCGAAGTTTGCTGAATATCGGGTGGCTTCTTGTTAGGCTTGTAGTAATGACCCAAATTTTTTGAAGGGATAGTCAGTTTTATCAACATAACTTTTGACTATAGACCAGTCTTCGTAGATTCCTCTGTGTTCGCCAACAAAGATAACATAAAATCTTGATTTAAGATTTTCTGGTGCTTGAGTGACTTGAGAATAACTTGGTCTGAGAGAGACCTTTTCAGTTTTTGGAAAACTGTCAGCCATCAACGGATTTGATATGCCTTTACCAGAGTCGTTTGCTTCTGGGCTAGATGAAGATTTTAGTTCTTCATTTGCTCTATTTTTTCTTTTTTCTAAAGCAACAGGAGTAAACGAACTTGATTTTTCTTTACCCTTCTCCGTTTGAGAGGGAATAGATTCAGATTGTTTCCTTGCGGATTCCTGCTCTGAATTAGCAGTTGGTTCTAGACTTTCATCATAGAGAGCTATTTGATCTTAAATATCTTTTAATTCTATCAAAAGATTTTTTTTCCTTTACGCGTAAAGCCTTTAAATTGTCCATATCTTTTTTTAAGAATAAACCTTACTTTTGTGAAAGTGATAGGTCATGCATTTGTTTGAAGGATTTGTGCTCTTTAAATAGGCATGAAAAGCATTTGAAGTACGTATTTGTTTACGTATTTTTAAAATCTCGTGTCAAGCAATCAGCTAGCACGTTTTTGACCCCCTCAAGATGCTCAATGTCGAAAGAATATCTTGAAAACCACATCTGCCATCTGACAAGACGACCCTGTTTGTTATCTCCAGAAATTTTTGTTTTCATAAAATAAGTAAAATTTTTATTATCTGTCCTGACTATAAATTTTACAGGAGTAAGATAAATAGAAAATTTAGAAATAGTGTTTTTTACCGCAAGTAATTCTTTTTTATTACTGTGGTAATTTCTTTCGGCTTGTTTAAAGCTTCCAGAAGTATACTTACATATTTCTTCTTTTTCGGTTGTTCTGGCCTTCAAAACTCCTCCCCAATAATCATGAGAAGCGTCTGTTTCTATAATTAAAAATTCATTTTATTTTGGAAGATAAAGTTTTGGAAAACTGGTTAAGTTTTTCCTTATCATTTTGATATAGTCTGTATCGGATTGTTTCCATTCCCATATATAATCTTTTTTTAATTTTACCTGTAAAGGTTTCCTAAGTTCTGCGAGTTTAGGAATATAACTTTCAGCATAGGTTAAAATACCTAAAAATCTTTGAAAATGTTTTTTATCTTCCAAAGTATTTGGGAATTTGTGTAAATTTTCCAAGATATGTTTTTGTGGAGAATGAGTCCCTTGATCTATTTCAAGACCCAAAAAGTTTATCTTTGTTTTAAAAAGATTAGGTTTCTTTTTTGATAAAATAATTCCAAATTTTTCAACTGTTTTTAAAACTGATAAAACATGAAAATAGTGTTTATCTTTAGAGTTTGAGAAAACTATAATATCGTCGACATAGACGGTACAATAATTTTATAAACCTCTTAAAGCATTTTACATATGTCTTTGAAATATGCTCAGTGCTTGTTTTAATCCAAAAGGAACTACCTTCCATTGATAATGACCATCTGGACATGTGAATGCGGTTAATAACTGAGATTCTTCATCTAATAATACCTGTCATAAACCATTTTTGCAGTCGAAACTAGAAAAATAGGTTTTTCCTCTTAAGAGAGTTAATAATTCCTGCATACAAGGAAGATTATGGTTGTCGCCTTTAGTAGCTGCATTAATTGCTTTGTAGTTTACAACTATGCGCTTTTTTTCCTCTTCTTTTTTAGCTTCATTTTCAACTAAGAACGTTGGAGACATGTGAGGTGATTTACTTGGAATAATTAATTTTAAATCAAGTAATTCCTTAATTTGTTTACTAAATTTTTCTCTGTCCTGTGGACTGTATTTCATAGGTTTTACCCTGATAACAGTTTTAGGATCTATAAGTTCTATTGATGCTTTCATCCATTTTTTGGACTTTTTAGGATCAATAGGATTTTCTGAACAAACCTTTTCAAGTAGTTCTTCATTTTTTTTGAAACTTTTGTATTTCAAGTAAAAATATTCTTTCCGGTTTTATAACCTCTTGAACTATATTTGTTCCAGGAATTTGTTTTATCGTTGAATATTTTTTCATGGATTCAAGAAAATTTGGTTTTCCGGTTTGAAAAACTTTTGTAACTTTTTTTATCAAAATCATTTATTGATTAAGATGAAAAGATACTTTGTCTAACCATTGAGTGAAAGGTCCATAAAGTTGACAGAAATTATTTCCAAGAATTAAATCCATACTTGAATCTTGTTGATAGATAGTAGGAATGGTAAATGGTTCGCTAGAAAAATAGATTATAAGATTTCTACAAACCTTATCTAATTTAATGACTTCTTTGTTAGCAATAATTGCCTTAATATCTTTGGGAGTGTTTTCCCATGGATCATCAGGAATTACATGTTTGCTTGCTAAACAAAGACTTGCCCCTCTATCTACATAACAATGTAGAGCAATTGTTTTATATCCTTTGAAAAAGATTTTTCCTTTGATATAAATTGAATTTGGATTAGTTATATTTGAATAGGCTAATTTAAAACAATGAGCTTATTTATGATTCTCATCCCCCCAACTAAAAGAGTGGTTAGAATTCATTCTGAGTCTTCTGTTGAAGAATCTGAGGATGACAAGTTATCTAGTATTTCTAATATATATACTTGCGTATATCCATCAAAAATATTTTCCGACGGAAAATATCCTTCAATTTCAGCTTCCGAGTTAAATTTTAATTTTTCCGGAAATTTTTGTCTGTTGGGACATTCGTTGGCATAATGTCCTTCTTTAGAACATATCCAGCAACAACATTTTTTCTTCCCTTGAGGACAGACCTTAGGTTTTTCTTTAGAAAAATATTTTCCTGATGAAAATTTTCTTTTCTTGGTTTTCCAAAAACGTTTTTTAGTTTTTGTTTTATATTTATTTTTATATTTCTTTTTGAAATAACCTTTATCTTTTGTTGGTTCACAGCCAAGAGATAATTGTGATAACTCAGTAAGTTTTTTACAACAGTTTTTATTACAACGTTTTAACTGTTTTTGTTTATTAGAAAAATCACAATAGGCTGCAATTTCCTCTTTAACAATTCTTGTAGCAAACCCAAGAGAGTGCATTGTAAACTGATTTTTTTCTTTATTCCATCGTTCTTTTGCCTTTTCTCCGACGATGGGAATTTTCATTAAGTAGGCATCAATCCAATAATGGAATTCACTTGTGCCTAATTTATATAAATTTGTTTCATAAAGACAAGTGAAGTCGTCTAAAAGACATATATCACAAAGTTGTGCTTTAGCAAGATTTTGTCTTGCTTTTTTTAGCAACTTTTGATTTTCTCAGTCTTTATCTGTCATGAAGTTAAGACCTAAAAACATCATGTATATTGCATTTATTATTTGATCAAAAAGATCCTCACCATGCAAATCTTCATTCCAAGCTGTTCCTTTGATGAAGTTTTGGACAATTCCTGCAGACTTATGTTCAACTAATAATAACAAAGCCTTAGCATGAGAGAACACTTCTGGATTAGTCTGAATGATTATACTGACCTCAGTGTTCCATTTATCAATTACCTCTTTTCTTTTGTCGAGGTTAAAGATACAATCAATTTTAATAGTATTAATAGTAGTTGAACTACCATTATTCCGACTCGCCTTTAGTGCAACCTTTGATATTTTCCGCACTTTTGCACTTTTTAAGAGATTATCTTAGTTATAGTAGTAGGCCCCTCTTTTTAAGGTGACGTTACCCTCAACCTAGTAGTTTGAGTCAGCAAGGATACAATCCTAAAGGGTTGGAATATTGAAAGATAATTAATTAAGTTATTAATGCGTAATGTGGTAGGCCCCTCTTTTGAAGGTGACGTTACCCTCGGCTAAGTGGTTTTAGTCAGCAGGGATACAATCCCAAGTAGTCGGGTTAATGTATTAATAGTAGTTTACATATGAGGGGATCAAGCCATTCGCACCCCCGCCATCCAATACCAGTGGGTATTGAAGGAGGTCCTAGTAAGCTTGACCCAGGTCCTTGCAGGATCTATACACTGAACAAGGCAAGAACCTTACCAAACCATTCCCTTAACCCCGACCAGGTAGCCAACATATCTCTATATAGACCGTAGAGATATGAATGACGTAAATCTTTTATTTTATATAGACAATAAAATAATGCCAAGACACCACGGACAAATGATAAGGAAGTTTCACCTTCAACATAAGAAACTAGTTATTAAAGTCATTGTTTTGGTCAAAAATTACCGAAGCAATTAAGTGATCAAATTAGTTAAGTGATGTAGTATGCTAAGAATGTGTATTGAAAATATGCTAATTTAGTTGTTTACAAAAAACAGTTTTCAGGATACGGCTCAGGATATCGAGCTATATCTATAATCAAACAATGAGCAAAAATGTAAAGGGTGACACGGGATGTACGAGGAAAGCCCTTGATCAATCTAGATCGCCGGCACAAAACCTCGGGAGCTGACAATCGCAACTGCCTTGTTCTTCTTATTACTTCAAATGTCAGGATACAGTGCAGGATATGATGGGGATCGACTAAGTGTTACAAAATGATTTGAATACAAGTGTAAGTGTGTTGTGAGTGTTTGTAGCTAGAGAGAAAGAGAGCTCGAGAGATTGTGTGTGTCCTTATCTGATCCGATTACTCCTATTTATAGTAAAACAAAACTAACTAACTAGCCTATAAATACGGGATATATCGAATATTCCCCATGTGAACGTTATAGTCCATGTCTTCCGGCTTCAACGTCCATAATTCAACAGATTTGCCCGAGTCTAAAGGAGAAGAAGTCCACTTGAACGTTATAGACTCGTTCCAATAATCTGCACGTGAGTTAATTAGTTACTACCAGGATATCGTATCAGGATGTTACCAATATCCTGATCCGGTATCCTGGTCACAACAAAAGAAACATAGTCAGAATATTAGTCAGGATATATGAGCAGAAAACCACCCATAACAATTGTCCCCAAAATATATCTGTTGGTATACCAATTCCAACGGATATATTTTAAAGCTTATCTCGTGAATCGAGACAATTAATACGATTGGACTCTTGAAGTGATAGTGTGCAACTTCCCACGCATTTTTCACTTGATGGCTATCCATTTAGCCCCTATATCTTCTCTCTTTTTGTTTGATAACCCACCATCTTCACCAGAATTCTCAGGTAAATTCTTTCTTCTCTGTTTTTCTTCGCTGAAATCCTCCATGGCCAGTAGAAATAGATTACACACAGACGATTCAATCCCGACCTTCGAAGCCCAAAACCTGCTTAAAGAACCCGAAAAAGAGGTCTGTTCGTTCGACAATGCTGACATTGCTGCCCTGCAAGCCTCCGGTGCTTTCCCTGTTGGTGCGATTATCCGCCCTTTCGACAGAGAAATCCGATCGGATTTTTCTTCCAACGAATGGGTGTGTTTCTTGGCTTACCCCTTTTCCATCGGACTCCGATACCCTTTTCCGGCTTTCATATCTCGTTTCTTTGAACTTACCGGTCTTAGTTATGCCCAAACCATGCCTATGGTTTGGCGTGTGCTAGTGACCTTGGACCAAATCAGATCTCGTCTTATTCCTGATCTTTGTATCGAGGATCTTCAGGTTGCCTATTGTTAGGGGAGGATTTTCCAATGATCAGTGATCCTCATTTACTGTTGGGCTTAGTGATCCTCAATTCTGTCTGAATTAGTGATCCTCAGAAAGTATTGTAGGATCAGGATCATGGATCATCATAAGGATCCTTATACTAATGATTGTCTGCTTTGAATATGATGTTGTTTTGCAGGAGTACAAGCTTGGACTTGGTCTTGGCGATATTCCTGGAGCATATTCCATATTTATGCCGCACGTGCATGACTGAAGTGGACGTTATGGAAGTCGTGGAAGACTTGCACGAAATGCGGAATGTTTGTTAGCTTAGATATTTTCCATTTTTAAAAGGGGATAGCGAGCTATATAGAGACACTTGGCTATTTTTAGCTTAACACACACTCTCGCAACTGCTCTCACCAGCTCTCGACAATTCACTTGGCGATTACACACTTTTTTGCACATTACACTATAGTGATCCTTGTAACTAGCTCGCTATCATCCGAAGTTGTAATACATTTCTTGTTTAATCTGAGTTGGTGATCGGTAGTTTCCATCACCCGAGGTTTTTTATGCCGGAGATCATTCATTGATCAAGGGCTTTTTCCTCGTATAAATCTTTGTGTCACCTGTTCATTACATTTCAGAGTGATCCTTAGTATTGTTCATTGATTCAAGCATCACACCTCACAACAGAAAGTTTGGTTGCATTATCATTGCTTGATTTTTGACCAAAACAGTTTGGCGCCCACCGTGGGGCAATTGGTGCTTCGTTCTTGAGAAATTATTATTCTGGTGATCATTTCGGTTCGTTACAATCAAGCAAATGACTTCCTCAGCAAAGAACACATCAAGCTCTATGTCGGCGATCAGTTCTTCACAAGGCGTTCCTCCTTTGCCTCCACCACCTTCTGGATCCCAGAAGAATGCTGAGAATGCTGCGAAGAGACAAACCCCCATTTCCCAAAAACCACCAACTTCTTCTGTTTCCACTAATCCTACTACTAATGATCTTTTTAATCTGATTTTGCAGATGAGGGATCGCATGCAAGAGCAGGACAAGACCAATGAACGGATCCTCCAAGAGATTGGTGATATCAAGAAACAGAATAAATCAGTGGAGGATCATTCCCCTCTGATGCCAAGGTCATTGAATTTTAACACTCCAGTTGTAACTACCCTACAATCGGCAGTTCCGGGCATCCAGTATCAAAGTGGTCCGTCAGAAAGGCTTTATGGAACAACAACTATGAGTCAGGCATTTGGCTCTCACTTCCAACCTCAAGGATCCTGCTCTCAGCCATCCGGATCCTCTTTTCAGCATCAGGGATCCTTCATCAGCTCAGGAGGGTATTTAGGAATGCACCCAGTCCAAGGATCCTCCCAGGTCCAAGGATCCTTCCCGGTCCAAGGATCCTCCCAGGTCCAAGGATCCTTCCCGGTCCAAGGATCCTCCCAGGTCCAAGGATCCTCCCTGGTCCAAGCATCCTTTATGAATCCAGGATCCAACATCTTTTAGGATCAAGGATTCCCAAGAAGCATGCAGCCCCCGAGCTCGGATGTTCATTAGGGAGACTTCATACCAATGCAAACCATTGCTTCCTCTGGTCCTTCAATCAACCAGAGTCTCGTCAATATTGTTTTGGTCAAAAAATCTGATGAGGATATTGCAACCAAACTCTCTGTTACGGGGTATGATGCTAATGATGTAGAACAATAACAAGGATCACTTCAATGTAAATTGCACAAACAACACAAGGATTTATACGGGGAAAAAGCCCTTGATCAAGAGTTGATCTCCGGCACAAAAAACCCCGGGTGATGGAAACTACCGATCACCAAGCTCAAATAAATCAATAAATGTTTACAACTTCGGATAGTAACGAGCTAGGTACAAGGATCACTATCGTGAAATGTGTAAAAGTGAGTGAAAATGAATGAATGTTCGTCGAGAGCTTCAAGTGTGCGAGTATATGAGAGTGTGTAGCTGAAAAATGACTAAGTGTTCTAATTCTAGCTCGTTACCCCTTTTTAAAATAGAAGTTAACTACAATAACTAACTATCCGACTTTTGTGCCAAGCTCCCACGTTCTCCACAACGTCCATTTTTGGTCAATCGTGTGCGAAATGTCCGTGGAATATTCCTTAGTACCGTTGCCAAGACCAAGTCAAGCTTGTTACTCCTGCGAAATAATACAAAACACAAATAAACAATCGTCAGTACGAGGATCCTTAAAGTGATCCATGATCCTGAAGCTCTTCTGAGGATCACTATCTGTCACAGAAGTAAGGATCATTAATTAGGATAACGAATAAGGATCACTAATTGTTAGAAAATCCTCCCCTAACAATTGCCCCCAAAATATAAGGAGTGATATGAAAAATGAGCGAGTTATGTTTTCTTGATCTTATCCGCAACTAACTATCGTAAATATAGCCGTTATTGTTGAACTATCCGTTGCAATCGTGACGTCACAGAAGTGACAACCCTGCGCGATCATGATTATAAATAGGAGATAGAGATAGGATCAAATGCATTTAAATTTTCAGAGAGACTCCCTTTATAACTGCATTCCGAAGACAATCAGGTACTCTCTCTCTTCATCTTCTTTCCTCTCTTGCTCTGTTTTCATCTCTTTCCATCATCGCATCAAAGATGTTGCTCCGAAACTCCCCACCCAAGGATCACCCGAAGAACAGCCCTCCAAAAAGCCAGGGGATCATCGAAGATTCCATTAAAGAACGCTGCTGTTTCAATGATGCTCAGATCGACAGGATCCGCCACTGCTTCCCGGCGAACACCGAGTTTTGACCTTTTGACCCCAATGCCCTGAGTGATCATATCTCCGATAAGTGGGTTGCTTTTCCCGTCACTCCATTCACCATAGGCTATACATATCCTTTTCCAGCCTTCACCCAATCTTTCTTTTCCCTAACCGGCATCTCTTATATTCAAGCCATGCCGATGATTTGGAGGGTTTTGTACACCCTTGAAAGGATCATCGAGCAGGAAGGCATAGACCTAGGAATGTCAGAGCTGGGAGAGCTGTATGATCTTACTACCTTTGGTTCTCATCGCTATTTGTTTAAACGTAAACCCGGTGAGGAACACCCTATCTTCAAAGCCACCAAGAACGATGCTAATTGGAAGTGGCGTTTCTTTTTTATCAAGAGAGATTCTATTGAGGATGGAAATGATCTACCCAAGAAATGGGCTACCCATGGTGAGGTGGTGGATCCTGAGAAGGATCACCAAAAACTTTCCTTTGATGTAAGGATCACTTATATTTTTGCTTTCTTGTTATGCAGCTATCACCGTCTCACACCTTAGATTGTCCCCTGCTGCTAAGGAGAGGCTCCTTGCTTTCAAGAAACTTGATCCTGAGATAAGATCTTTTAAGACAACAACCCAAGATTCACAGGAGGTATCCTCAGGCTCTATCACGATGTCAAGTAAGTATCCTTGTTTAAAATTTAAATAAATAGTGAAATGTAAATTAAGAAAAGATACTTATCTTGTTTTGGTTGTATAGGTGCTGGAAAATCCACCAAGTCTGCTTCAAAGTTCAATGTCACTGATCTCACTACTGTCAGATCCTCCAAGAGAAAAGCTCCTACCAGTCCGACAGCTTCGGTCCCCAAGGCACCCCTCAAAGGAAAGGCAATCAAGAAGAGAAAAGCCTCTGAAGCTGAGGATCTACAGGGTCTGCCTCTGATCCGCCATCAATTCCTCGAGTACTTTAATGAAGTAAGGATCACTGTCTCTGCTCGTATATCCTGTTGACATATCCTGCTGATATATCTTGCTGATTTGAGGATCACTTAATCCTGACCTTATCCTTTATCCTTTTTGCAGAAATTCTCTGAGATCGAGGATTATGTTGGCCACGTTGAGGATCAGGATAAGAAGATTGCCGACCTCCAGCAGGTTGCAGTGCTTAAGGATCTTGCAATTGCTGATCTTCAGAAGGAAGTCCGGGATGCCAAACAGGAGACGGCCAAGGTGCTGATCAATGTTGACTATGAGAAACGTGAGATCACCGAAGACGCCAAAGTCTCTGCCGCCATAACAATGTACAAGACCAAGCTGCAAATGGCCTTGGAAGCTCAGGATCCTGCCTTTGACAAGAGCACCTGGGATGTTGAAGGCTGGAAGGCAAGGCTGGCTGAACTGGACGATGAAGAGGCTGAGGAGGTTGAAGAGATCCTGACGATTGAAGCTGGAGGCAAGGGTGAAGGTGGTGAAACAAGTGGAGCTGGAGGTGGTAATGCAGCGAAGGTTTAGGCTGCATGATTGGGCGATGATGGACATTCTTAGACGTAGCCGGAGCCCAATTTTTAAATTTGGTAGTAGCTTTTTGTGGTTGTGACGTTGAACAATTTAATGGTTTGTACTTGAACAATAGGTTTTAGGATTAAGGATCATGTATGATCCTTTGGACAATAGGCAGGATTGCAATTGGTGGAGGGATCCTCTGTTTGGGGGATGAAGCCATTGTGATCCTGCCGCCTTTATATTCCTGCACTACTTTTGAACTTATTATCATGGACACCCTTTACCTACCCCAGCGGACGGGCCACATTTTGCTGGTAGATGCTCGGGTAGGTAATTTTGACAACCTTTTAAGGGTTAGTCTTTTGTTAATAAATAAAATCTTAACCTTTTGTCGCTTATCTTGTATTGTTATCCTTGTGTTTCTTTGATTTTCCTTTGTTTTGATGCATATTCATTGAATAAATAATTTTGAATAAGTCAGATTGAAAATATTTAGGATATGATCCATGATCAGATATCCTATAGTTAAAGAATCCCAAAAAGTAATATGTTTTAAGGATCACAAGTCTAGTTGTCAAATTTTTTAAGGGTTATTCAAATAAATAATGAATAGGATTAAAAATAGTTAAGGATCATACCTGAGGGTCCAAGTTAGGATCCTAACCATAATAAGGATAACTATAAGATAAACCTTAGAATAAAGTAAGGATCAAGGATCCCTAGTTGCCTATCTTCAAGAACCTGAAATAGAGCATAACTTGGGACTAAGCCAACATAAGAAAAGAGTTAACAACTGGGGACAAGCCCAAGGATAACTGGGGATAAGCCCAAGGATAACTGGGGACAAGCCCAAGGATAACTGGGGACAAGCCCAAGGATCGTATGTAAACTGGAGTATGGCCCTAACTGGCGACTATCCAAACTTAGTGACATGAAAATGCCAAAACCTTAGCTAACGTGAAAACGTTAGAAACCTTAGCTAACGTGAAAACGTTAGAAACCTTAGGAACGGATGTATGGTACGTCTACCATTATACGTAGGATCCTAGGCATAGCCAGTACAATGGAATTATCAGCCCCTAAAACGAGTACTGGTCCCACTGCCTTGAACTATACCAGGATCATCATGCGCTACAGGCGGAACTGGAGTCAAGCCCAAATAACTGGGGTTAAACCCAAGGAACGGATTGCTTCAGCGGATAACCAATGTTATGCTAAGGATACCTGAACTTTCAAAACTTAAACTCACGTGAGAGATGGATAAAGGATACATGATCCTTATCCTTATATGAGAAAATAAAGAAATGAAATAGTTCAAGTTTAGGATATTACCTAGGTAAGGATCACCGATACTTTGAGGATCCTTTAAGGATATCCCTATCCTGAGGATCATCTGTGCCATGAGGATCCTGCTCACATAAAATATTTCTTCAAGTGGACAGCATTCCAAGCTCTTGGCAGCAAATCACCTTCCATGGTTAGCAATCTATATGCCCCCTTTCCTGCTTCATCTTCAATCAAATAAGGGCCTTCCCATTTTGGAGCTAATTTTCCATCAGCAGGATTGGTGGTATTCTGAAATGCTTTCCTTAATACCATATCTCCAACTTGAAACCTCCTGATCCTGACATTTTTGTTGTAAGCACCAGCCATTCTTTGCTGATAACTGGCCATCCTTATCCTAGCCATATCCCTGATTTCTTCAATAGTATCCAGGTCTTGAGCCAAGTTCTCATCATTCTCCTCAGGATCACGGGTACTAGTTCTTGCAGTTGGAACCACCATTTCTGTTGGGATCACTGATTCTGCCCCAAATACCAAAGAGAATGGCGTTTGACCAGTAGCATTCTTAGGGGTTGTCCTATCAGCCCAAAGCACATAGGGTAGTTCTTCTGCCCATTTCCCTTTCTTGGATCCAAGCTTCTTCTTCAAATTGTTGATGATGATCTTGTTGGATGATTCTGCCTGACCATTAGCTTGTGGGTGGACTGGTGTTGATGTTATCATCTTAATCCCCCAACTGTCACAAAAGTTAGTGGTTCTGCCCCCAATAAATTGGGAACCATTATCACATATAATCTCAGAAGGAATTCCAAATCTAGTTATAATATTTCTTTTAATGAAGGATATAACTTCCTTTTCTCTGACTTGGGCAAAAGCTTCAGCCTCTATCCACTTGGAGAAGTAATCAGTCATAGCTAGCATGAATACTTTTCCACCAGGTGCCTTAGGGAGCTTACCAACTATATCCATACCCCATCTCATAAATGGCCAAGAGGAGGATATAGGATGCAATAATTCAGTTGGTTGATGAAGGATATTACTGTGTCTCTGACAAGGATCACATCTTCTAGCATACTCCACAACATCTCTCTTCATGGTTGGCCAGTAGTATCCTGTCCTCAGGATCCTTGAGAATAATGCCCTGCCCCCAGTGTGGTTTCCACAATCTCCTTCATGGAAGTCTTTTAAAACTTCTTGGATTTCAGGATCCTCAATGCATCTCAAGTATGGTCCTGCAAGAGATCGTCTATACAACATATTATTTAAAATTGTGAATTGAGATACCTTAGATTTGAAAGCCCTAGGGTTTTCTCCTGTAGGAATTTCTCCATGTTGTAAGTATCTCATAATTGGTGAGATCCATGATCCTGATCCTGAATGGGATTGAGTATCCTCACAAGGGATAATTGCAGAATCACTTCCTATCTCCATAGCCTTGTGATCCTCAATAGCCGGGGTTAGGATATGGATAATAGGGATCTTAATATCCTCCGGGATCTTCAAGGATGATCCTAAGTTAGCCAATGCATCAGCCTCTGTATTTTCTTCCCTTGGTACCTGCGTCAAACTAAAGGAAACAAAAGAGAGTGCCAAACTTTTGACTATCTCTAAATATTTGGTTAGCTTTTCACCTTTAACAGCGTAGGATCCATTAAAGTGGTTTGTAATTAACAATGAATCTACATGTACCTCAAGATACCTGATCCCCATATGCTTTGCAATTTGCAAACCAGCAATTAAGGCTTCATATTCAGCCTCATTGTTAGTGGTTTGGAACTCACAAGCTATAGAGTGGGGTATTATGTCCCCCTGTGGCGATTTTAGTAGTATTCCAAGCCCTGTACCTTTGACATTTGAGGATCCATCAGTATAGAGTATCCAAGGATCCTTGGTCTCTTCTAGCTGCTGGACTTCTAACTCAGCTTCTTTTTGTAAATCACTACTGAAATCAGCCACAAAGTCAGCTAATGCTTGGGATTTGATGGCTGTCCTAGGCTCATATCTTATATCATATGCACTCAGCTTCACTGCCCACTTAGCCATCCTTCCTGACATCTCTGGCTTCCTGAGGACATTCTTAATTGGAAAATTAGTTTTAACAACAATAACATGAGTTTCAAAATAATGTCTTAGCTTAGTAGATGCCATAATTAATGCAAGAATAAGTTTTTCGAGGTGTGAATACCTGGATTCGGCATCAAGTAAACTTTTACTTACATAGTAGACAGGATGTTGTGTACCTTCATGATCCTTAACAAGGACCGCACTTACTGCTTTTGAGGATACTACAAGATACAAGGATAGCACATCGCCTTTTTCTGGTTTCATCAAAGCCGGAGCTGAGGATAGGTAATCTTTGAGGGCTCTTAAAGCATTTTCATGCTTCTCAGTCCACTCAAATTTCTTGTTCTTCCTTAGGATATCATAGAATTCTTTGCACTTCTCTGAGGATTTGGATATAAATCTGTTCAAAGCTGCTATCCTGCCTGTTAGCCTTTGAACATCCTTAGCATTGGCCGGAGATTTGATGTTCACTATTGCTTTGATTTGTTCCGGGCTAGCTTCAATGCCTCTCTTCGTAACCATATATCCTAAGAATTTACCTGCTTTAACACCAAATTGACATTTTGAAGGATTAAGTTTCATGTTATATTTATCAAGGATATTGAATGCTTCCTCCAAGTCTCTTAGGTGATCCTCAGCTTTTAAGGATTTTACCACCATATCATCTATGTAAACCTCCATAGTTTGTCCAATCTGATCCTTGAACATCATATTCACCAGCCTTTGATATGTTGCACCTGCATTTCTTAATCCGAACGGCATAGCAATATAGCAGTATATACCAGTTGGAGTCATGAAGGCTGTATCCTCTTGGTCGGATGGTTCCATTTGGATTTGTTGAAATCCAGATGAAGCATCCATAAAAGTTAACAGTTCATGACCCGCAGTTGCATCCACCATGGAGTCAATGTGGGGTAATGGGAAAGGATCCTTGGGACATGCCTTATTTAAATCGGTAAAATCGACACATACCCTCCACTTTCCGTTTTTCTTTTGAACAACAACCACATTGGCCAACCATCTTGGATACTTGACCTCCCTAATCATACCTGCCCGGAGCAATTTCTCTACCTCTTCCTGGATAATGGCATTCCTTTCCGGTGCAAACTTTCTTCTCCTTTGATGGATTGGTTTGAAGGATCTGTCAATCCCGAGTTTGTGAGTGATTACATCTTTGGATATACCAGTCATGTCTTCGTGTTTCCATGCAAAGGTAGTCTTTCTCCTTTTGAGGAAGGATACGAGGTCTTCTTTCATTTCGCCAAGGATCCCTGATCCGATATAGATTTTGGATTCAGGATCATCAGGATCCATGAGGATTTCTACCACATCCTGCTCTCTTGCCTCCAAGACATCCCTTGGAGGATACCTTGATTGCTATTGCTCCCTTGACTTCGAGGCTGGTTTCATCGATGAAGTGTAGCAATTCTTAGCCTCCTGCTGATCACTATCAATCTTCACTATTCCCCAAGGACTAGGGAGCTTCACACATTGATGGTAGGTAGATGGGACTGCTTTCATATCGTGTATCCACGGCCTGCCAAGGATAACATTACAACAAGATAAACAGTCAATAACACAAAATTTTTGATAAGAGTGTAGGCCTTCGATATATATTGGGAGTTTAATGTCCCCCAGGGTATTCTTAGTTTCGCCACTAAATCCCACAAGCACGGAGGATCTTGGTATGATATCCGATTCAGGAATTCCCATCTTCTTTAGAACATCAAGCTGGATAATGTTCACTGAGCTTCCTCCGTCTATAAGGATCCTCCGGACAAAATGGTTAGAAATAAAAAGAGTAATAACTAAACCATCGTGATGAGGATCCTGGATATCAACACGATCATCCTCATCAAAGGTTATGACTTTTCCTTCGGAGACACTTGATGTTCGAACAGGTCTTTCTCCATTATCCATTTTAGTTTCCTTTGCATGCCTTTTAGCTGCTGAGAAGGATGTGCCACAAATGTCTGATCCTCCAGAAATAAAGTTTATCACTTGTGCATCTGCTGGAGGGGCTGGAGCCTTCTCAGGGATCCTTTCAGGATCCTGAGACCTTGACTTTTTTCTTCCCAACAATTCTTTTAGATGCCCCTTGCTCAACAAGTATCCAATTTCCTTTCTCAGTGCGATGCATTCCTCTGTGAGATGCCCAAAATCTTCATGGTATGCACACCATTTTGATTTATCCTTAGTTGCAGCTGGCCTATCATTTTTTCTCGGCCATCTAGCTTTATCACCTAGGTTCTGCATCGCAAGGATTAGTTCATTGTTATCAACACAAAAACAATATTCAGAAATTGGAGGATAATCCTCATCATCCTCTTCTTGATCAACAGAATGCACGTTCTGGTTATCAGATCTGTTATAGGATCTGAACTTGTTGTTCCTGAATGAGGATCCTTGCTTATCCTGCTTTGAGGATCCTGCTAACCTCTCCTGGATCCTCTTGTCGTCCTCTAGCCGAATGAACCTAAGTGCTCGTGTTCTTACCTCATCTAAGTTCCTGCATGGTGTCATAACAAGATCATCATAAAACGACGAATCCCTAAGCAATCCCATTTTAAAGGCCTCAACAGCCGTAGCTATATCTAAGTTGGGAATGTCTAAGGATTCTTTACTAAATTTGGTAATGTAATCCCTTAATGATTCATTATGACCCTGGGTTATCCTATATAGATCACTAGTTAATCGTTCAAATTTTCTACTACAAGAAAACTGGTTATTAAACAAGTTAACTAGATTAGCAAATGAGGTAATAGAATAGGGAGGAAGACTTAGCAGCCATTTGAGAGCTGATCCAGTAAGAGTGGATCCGAATCCCTTGCACAGGCATGCTTCCTTTAACCTTTCTGGAAATGGATTGATCTCCATCCTCTCCCTGTATTGGGCTATGTGTTCTTCAGGATCCGTCGAACCATCATACAGTTTCATTGTTGGCACATGGAACCTCTTGGGTATCTCAGCATCACAGATTGGTGGTGCAAAACGAGATATCTTGTGGCTCCCATCTGCAATCTCTGGGATAGGGTTGACCACTCCTGGAACACTTGATATCATATCCTTTAGCTTTTGCAATTCTCTGGCCATGGCATGATTGATACCTGGATCCTGCATAAGACCATGGTTAGTAGTATAAGAATTATTAAAAGTGTTACCTCCCATTGGATTCAGATTAGGAAGATTGGATGTTAATCCATATTGTTGAGGCTCTGGAATGATCGAGGGACCAGTAAAAGCATTGGTCTGCATTGGAATAAAATCTCCCTGATGGACATCTGAACTTCCTGTTTGCAAACTCCTCAAGGATCCTGGCATCTGGAAGGATCCCTGAAATTGGGACGATCCTGGAACGAAGGAGGATCCTTGAACCTGGGATGATCCTGGAACAAAGGAGGATCCTTGAACCTGGGATGATCCTGGAACAAAGGAGGATCCTTGAATCTGGGATGATCCTGGAACAAAGGAGGATCCTTGAACCTGGGATGATCCTGGAACAAAGGAGGATCCTTGAACCTGGGATGATCCTGGAACAAAGGAGGATCCTTGAACCTGAGATAATCCTGGAACAAAGGAGGATCCTTGAATCTGGGATGATCCTGGAACAAAGGAGGATCCTTGAATCTACTGCATTCCTGAATATCCTCCTGAATTCGTGAGGGATCCCATATGCTGAGGATAGGATCCCGCTGGCTGGAAATATGAACCTGATGCCTGGGTCATTGTTGTTGTTCCGTAGTGCACTCCTTTCGGTCCACCCACATATTGAACGTCTGGAACCACTGATGGCTGAGAAGTAATCACCGGAGTATCAAAATTCAAGGATTTCGGCACCAGTGGGGAATGATCCTCTGCCATTGTCTTTTGTTTCTTGAGATCTCCGATTTCTTTGAGGATCCTTTCATTGGTCTTATCCTGTTGCCGTATCTGATCCTTCATCTGCAAAATCAAAGTAAACATGTCACTAGTAGTGGGAGTGTAAGAAGCAGAAGAAGTTGGAGGTTTTGAGAAAATGGGAGTTGGTTTCTTCGCAGCATTCTCAGCGTTCTTCTGGGATCCAGAAGGTGGTGGAGGCAAAGGGGGAACGCCTTGTGAAGAAGTGAATGAGGGCATCAAATTTGAAGCATTCTTCGCTGAGGAAGCCATTTGCTTGGTTGTAGTGAACTGAAATGAGCACAGAAATGCGAATTTTTCTAAGGACGAAGCACCAATTGCCCCACGGTGGGCGCCAAACTGTTTTGGTCAAAAAATCTGATGAGGATATTGCAACCAAACTCTCTGTTACGGGGTATGATGCTAATGATGTAGAACAATAACAAGGATCACTTCAATGTAAATTGCACAAACAACACAAGGATTTATACGGGGAAAAAGCCCTTGATCAAGAGTTGATCTCCGGCACAAAAAACCCCGGGTGATGGAAACTACCGATCACCAAGCTCAAATAAATCAATAAATGTTTACAACTTCGGATAGTAACGAGCTAGGTACAAGGATCACTATCGTGAAATGTGTAAAAGTGAGTGAAAATGAATGAATGTTCGTCGAGAGCTTCAAGTGTGCGAGTATATGAGAGTGTGTAGCTGAAAAATGACTAAGTGTTCTAATTCTAGCTCGTTACCCCTTTTTAAAATAGAAGTTAACTACAATAACTAACTATCCGACTTTTGTGCCAAGCTCCCACGTTCTCCACAACGTCCATTTTTGGTCAATCGTGTGCGAAATGTCCGTGGAATATTCCTTAGTACCGTTGCCAAGACCAAGTCAAGCTTGTTACTCCTGTGAAATAATACAAAACACAAATAAACAATCGTCAGTACGAGGATCCTTAAAGTGATCCATGATCCTGATCCTGAAGCTCTTCTGAGGATCACTATCTGTCACAGAAGTAAGGATCATTAATTAGGATAACGAATAAGGATCACTAATTGTTAGAAAATCCTCCCCTAACAAATATGGATTCACATCCGGAATTCCAAACACGAATCCTGTGGGAGGTAACATTTTTAATAATTCATATAACACTAACCATGGCTCCATGCAGGACACAGGTATCAATCAGGCTATGGCTAGGGAATTACAGAAGCTTAAGGATATGATATCCAGCGTACCAGGAGTGGTTAAACCCATCCCTGAAATTGCAGATGGTAGCCATTGGATATCTCGCTTTGCACCACCTATTTGTGATGCTGAGATACCCAAAAGATTCCAGATACCATCCATGAAACTGTATGATGGATCAACGGATCTAGAGGAGCATGTAGCTCAATACAGGGAGAGGATGGAGATTAATCCAATTCCTGAGAGGTTAAAAGAAGCATGTTTATGCAAAGGATTTGGATCCACCCTCATAGGATCTGCTCTTAAATGGCTGCTAAGTCTTCTTCCTTATTCTATTACTTCATTTGCTAATCTAGTTAATTTGTTTAATAGTCAATTCTCTTGTAGTAGAAAGTTTGAACGATTAACTAGTGATCTATATAGGGTAACACAAGGTCAAAATGAATCACTTAGAGATTACATCACTAAGTTTAGTAAAGAATCCTTAGATATCCCTAACCTAGATATAGCTACGGCTGTAGAAGCCTTTAAAATGAGATTGCTTAGGGATTCATTATTCTATGATGATCTTGTTATGACCCCATGCAGGAATCTTGATGACGTAAGAACCAGGGCTCTTAGGTTCATCCGCCTAGAGGATGACAAAAGGATCCATGAGAGATTGACAGGATCCTCAAAACAGGAAAAGCAAGGATCCTACTTCAGGAACAACAAATCAAAGTCCTACAACAAGTCTGATAACCAGAATGTGCATGCATTGGAACAAGAAGAGGATGATGAGGATTATCCTCCCATTTCTGAATACTATTTTTCTGTTTATAACAATGAACTAATCCTTGCAATGAAGAATCTAGGTGAGAAAGCTAGGTGGCCGAGAAAAAGTGATAAACCAGCTGCTACAAAAGATAAGTCCAAGTGGTGTGCATATCACGAGGATTTCGGGCATCTCACTGAAGAGTGCATTGCACTTAGAAAGGAAATTGGTTACTTGTTGAGCAAGGGGCATTTGAAAGAGCTTTTGGGACGAAAGAAGTCAAGGATCCAGGATCCTGAAAGGATCCCGGAAAAGGCTCCTGCTCCTCCAGTAGATGCACAAGTTATAAACTTCATATCCGGTGGATCAGACATTTGTGGTACCTCCTTTTCAGCAGCCAAAAGACATGCCAAGGAAACCAAGATGGATAATGGAGATAGACCCATCCGGACGTCCACTGTCACCGAGGATAAGATCATAACATTTGATGAGGATGATCGTCTTGATGTCCAGGATCCTCATCATGATGGTCTTGTTATTACATTGTTTATTTCTAACCACTTTGTTCGCAGGATCCTTATAGATGGAGGAAGCTCTGTGAACATCATTCAGCTTGATGTCCTCAAGAAGATGAATATCCCGGAGTCTGATATTGTCCCAAGATCCTCAGTACTTGTGGGATTCAGTGGAGAAACTAAGAATACATTGGGGGACATCAAACTCCCAATCTATATTGAAGGATTGCATTCTTATAAAAAATTTTGTGTTATAGATTGCTTATCTTGTTGCAATGTTATCCTTGGCAGGCCATGGATACATGATATGAAGGCAGTCCCATCCACCTATCATCAGTGTGTAAAGCTTCCAAGTCCATGGCGAGTGGTGAAAATTGAGAGTGATCAACAAGAGGCTAAGAATTGTTATACATCATCAATGAAGCCAGCCTCAAGACCAAGGGAGCAATAGCAATTAAAGTATCCTTCAAGAGATGTCTTGGAGGCAAGAAAGCAGGATGTAAAAGAAATCCTCATGGATCCTCATGATCCTGAATCCATAGTCTTCATAGGATCATGGATCCTTAGCAACATTGAGCAGGATCTAGTATCCTTCCTTAAGAGGAGGAAATCCACCTTTGCCTGGAAACATGAAGACATGACAGGTATATCTAAGGATATAATTACTCATAAGCTTGGCATTGACAGGTCATTCAAGCCTATACATCAAAAGAGGAGGAAGTTTGCACCTGAAAGGAATGCTATTATCCAGGAAGAAGTAGATAAACTACTTCGAGCAGGTATGATAAGAGAGGTTAAGTATCCAAGATGGTTAGCCAATGTGGTTGTTGTTCAAAAGAAAAACGGAAAGTGGAGGGTATGTGTCGATTTTACTGATTTAAACAAGGCATGTCCCAAGGATCCTTTCCCATTTCCCCACATTGACTCCATGGTGGATGCTACCGCGGGTCATGAGTTGTTGACTTTTATGGATGCTTCATCTGGATTTCAACAAATTCAGATGGAACCATCTGATCAAGAGGATACAGCCTTTATGACCCCAACTGGTATATACTGTTATATTACTATGCCATTTGGACTAAGGAATGCAGGTGCTACTTATCAAAGGCTAGTCAATATGATGTTCAAGGAACAAATTGGACACACTATGGAAGTCTATATTGATGACATGGTGGTTAAGTCCAAGAAAGCTGAGGATCACCTTAAAGACTTGGAGGAAGCATTCAATATCCTTGATAAATTTAATATGAAACTAAATCCTTCCAAGTGCCATTTTGGTGTTAAGGCAGGTAAATTCTTAGGCTATATGGTGACAAAGAGGGGCATTGAAGCAAGTCCAGAGCAAATCAAGGCTATTGTGAATATCAAATCTCCTGCCAATGCTAAGGATGTGCAAAGACTGACAGGCAGGATCGCAGCCTTGAACAGGTTCATATCCAAATCCTCAGAAAAGTGCAAGGAATTCTATGACATCCTGAGGAAGAACAAGAAATTTGAATGGACTGAGAAGCATGAAAGTGCCCTCAAAGCTCTTAAGGATTACCTATCCTCAGCCCCGGCCTTGATGAAACCAGAAAAAAGGGGATATATTATCCTTATACTTAACAGTATCCTCAAAAGCAGTAAGTGCGGTCCTTGTTAAGGATCACCAAGGTACACAACATCCTGTTTATTATGTAAGTAAGAGTTTACTTGATGCTGAATCCAGGTATTCACACTTAGAGAAACTTATCCTTGCATTAATTATGGCATCTACTAAATTAAGACATTATTTTGAGACTCATGCCATTATTGTTAAGACTAACTTTCCAATTAAGAATGTCCTCGGGAAACCTGAAATGTCAGGAAGGATGGCTAAGTGGGCAGTGAAGCTTAGTGCTTATTGTTTTGGTCAAAAATCAAGCAATGATAATGCAACCAAACTTTCTGTTGTGAGGTATGATGCTTGAATTGATGAACAACAATAAGGATCACTATAGAATGTAATGAACAAGTGACACAAAGGTTTATACGAGGAAAAAGCCCTTGATCAATGAATGATCTCCGGCATAAAAAACCTCGGGTGATGGAAACTACCGATCACCAACTCAAATTAAACAAGAAATGTGTTACAACTTCGGATGATAGCGAGCTAAGTACAAGGATCACTATAGTGTATTGTGTAAAAAAGTGTGTAATCACCAAGTGAGTTACCGAGAGCTGGTGAGAGCAGTTGTAAGAGTGTGTGTGTAGCCAAAAAAATAGCCAAGTGTTTTTTCTAATTTGCTCGCTACCCATTTAAAAATGGAAAATATCTACTCTAACTAACATTCCGCAAATGGTGCAAGTCCTCCACGACTCCATAACGTCCACTTTTGGCCAAGCACGTGCGGAATAAACATAGTATATACTCCAGGAATATCGCCAAGACCAAGTCCAAGTTGATACTCCTGCAAAACAATTTCAAATTCAAAGTAGACAACCGTTAGTACAAGGATCCTTATGATGATCCATGATCCTGATCCTGCAACACTTCTGAGGATCACTACTTCAGACAGAATTGAGGATCACTAAACCCAACAGTAAATGAGGATCACTGATCATTTAGAAATCCACCCCTAACACTTGCCCCCAAAATATAAGGAGTAATTATGTAAATAAATGAGTTATATTTTGTTCTTATCCGCAATCAACCAACGGATAACTAGCCGTTGTAATCGGACTAGCCGTTACGAACATGACGTCACTGAGGTGACCATCCTGCAAAACCATTATTATAAATAGGAGTTAGGGATAGGGATCAATCAGCATTCAAATTCAAGAGAGACTCCCTTTAAATTCTCATCCGACGATCAAGCAGGTATCTCTTCTCCTTTTCTCCCTTTACGTTTTCTTTCTCTGTTCATCTCCTTCCTTCACCATCTTCACAATCAAGATGATGCTGAGATCCTCACCGGCAAAGGATCATAAGAAGGACATTCCTCTTAAGAGCCAGGGGATCATCAAAGATCTGGCAAATGAAAGGTGCTGCTTCACTGACCCACAAATAGACAGAATCCGGCATTGCTTTCCGGCGAACACCTATTTCAAACCGTTTGATCCTACCGTTCTTAGTGATTACATTTCTGAAACTTGGGTAGCTTTCCCGGTCACACCGTTCACAATAGGATACACGTATCCTTTCCCTGAATTCACCCAGTCTTTCTTCTCCCTCACTGGCATCTCCTATATTCAAGCTATGCCAATGATCTGGAGGGTCTTATATACCCTTGAGAGGATCATTGAGCAAGAAGGAATTAACCTGGGAATGTCGGAATTGGCCGAAATGTATGATCTCACAACATTTGGATCCCACCGATATCTATTCAAGCGTAAACCCGGTGAAGAACATCCCATCTTTAAAGCCACTAAGAATGATACTAATTAGAAACGGCGATTCTTCTTTGTCAGAAGGGATTCTATCCCGGATGGAAAGGATCTGCCAAGGAAGTGGAGTACCCATGGTAGGATAGAGGATCCTGAGAAGGATCACTAGATAACCTTGTTTCTGATGAGGATTACTAACATGCTTTTATTTCTTTTGTACAACTATCACCGTTTCACATATTATACCTTCACCTGCCACCAAGGAGAGACTTGCTGCTTTCAGAAGACTTGATCCTGCAACAAGGTCATTCAAAACAAACACCCAGGATTCACAGGAAGTATCCTCAGGTTCTGTTACTATGTCAAGTAAGTATCCTGTTCTTTTTATAATTAAATGTTTAAATAAATAGTTAGATAGAAATAGGATAAGGATACTTATCTGTTTCGGATGTGTAGGTGCTGGAAAGTCTTCAAAGTCTGCCTCCAAGTTCAACATCACTGATCTTGACAATGTCAGATCCTCCAAGAAAAAGTCTGCTGCTAGCCCCTCTGTTGTAATCCCCAAGGCTACCACTTCGAAGGGAAGAGGTGGAAAGAAAAGAAAGACCTCTGAAGCTGACAACCTTCAAGGCTTGCCTCTGATCCGCCATCAATTCCTCGAGTACTTTAATGATGTAAGGATCACTGACTCAGCTTAGTTATCCTATCCACTTGAGGATCACCTGAATCTAATCTTTACATTGTCTTCTTTGTAGAAATTTGCTGAGATCGAGGACTATGTTGGGAATGTTGAGGAGCTTGAGGAGAAACACTCTGACCTCCAAAAAGTAGCAATGCTCAAAGACCTCAAGATCGCTTCCCTTGAAAAGGATCTCAACGATGCCAAAGCTCAAACAGCTGCCATTCTGATCAATTTTGATTATGAGAAGCACGAGATCACAGAGGATGCCAAGGTCTCCGCTGCCATTGCCATGTACAAAACCAAGCTACAGATGGCTCAAGAAGCTCAGGATCCTGCCTTTGATAGGAGCAGCTGGGACATGGAAGGCTGGAAGGCCAGGCTGGCTGAGTTGGAGGATGAGGATGAGGCTGACGAGGTTCTGGCAATCGAAGCTAGTGGCAGTGGTAAAGATCGGGCGAAGGATACCGGAGCTGGAGGGGATGATGATACAGCGAAGGTGTAAGCTGCATGAATGGGCGATGAAGGACATTTCTAGACGTAGCCGAAGCCCATTTTTTAGGTTTGGTTATGGTTTTTGGTTATAATGTTTTGATGAACAATGGTTGGTCTGTACTTAAACAATAGTAATTAGGGTTGAGGATCATGGATGATCCTTTGAACAATAGGTAGGATTACAAATGGTGGAGGGATCCTCTGTTTGGGGGATGAAGCCATTGTAATCCTGCCATCTTTAATTTCCTGCACTGCCAAGACCTTTAGACAATGGACACCCTTTGCCAACCCATGTGGACGGGCCACGTTTTGCTGGTAGAAACGTGGGTTGGCAATTTTGACAACCTTAAAGGGTTTAATCTTTTGTTAATAAAATAACTTTAACTTTTTGGCTTATCCTGTGTTGATATCCTTGTTAATATTTTACTTTCCAACTGTTGTGATGTTTATTTTGTTTAAACTTATCAAGTAGAGAAAAAATTTAAGAAATATCCCCAAAAAATTTAGGATATGATCAAAGATCACATATCCCATAATCGATAAGTTCTGAAAGGTAACATAGTTTAAGGATCACAAGTCCAGTTGTCAAAGGATAAGGGTTACTTAAATAAGTAATGAATAAAATCAGAACAGTTAAGGATCATACCTGAGAATCTAAGTTAGGATCCTAACCTTTAACAGTTGTAAACAGGATAATCCAAAAGACAAACCTTAGTAAAAGGTAAGGATCAAGGATCCTTGGTCATTTAGCTTCAAAAACCTGAAAGAGGATATAACTTGGGACTAAGCCAATATAAGATAAAAGTTAGTAACTGGGGACAAGCCCAACAATTTTGGGGACAAGCCCAATATACTGAGGACAAGCCCAAAGGATAACTGGGGACAAGCCCAAAGGATAACTGGGGACAAGCCCAAAGGATAACTGGGGACAAACCCAAAGGATCGTATGTAAACTGGAGTATGGCCCTCACTGGCGACTATCCAAACTTAGTGACATGAAAATGCCAAAACCTTAGCTAACGTGAAAACGTTAGAAACCTTAGGAACGGATGTATGGTACGTCTACCATTATACGTAGGATCCTGAATATAGCCAGTACAATGAAATTGTCAGCCCCTAAAGCGAGTACTGGTCCCATTGCCATGAACTATACCAGGATCATCGTGCGCTACTGCGAAACTGGGGACAGGCCCAAACTGGGGTCAAGCCCAAATAACTGGGGTCAAGCCCAAATAACTGGGGTCGAGCCCAAATAACTGGATACTTCTGTGGATACTCAATCCTTAGTTGAGGATACCTGAACCTTCAAAACTCAAAATCAAGTGAAAGGAGGATAAAGGATGCAGGATCCTTATCCCTATATAAGAAAATAAAAGAATGAAATAGTTTGAGATTAGAAGATTACCAAGATGAGGATCATCTGGTCTGTAAGGATCCTTCAAGGATACTGGTCAGGTAAGGATCATGGATCCTTGTCACATAAAGTATTTCTTCAAATGGACAGCATTCCAAGCCCTTGGTAGCAAATCACCTTCCATTGTTAGCAATCGATATGCCCCCTTTCCTGCTTCAGCTTCAATCAAATAGGGGCCTTCCCACTTTGGTGCTAGCTTTCCATCAGCGGGATTGGTGGTATTCTGAAATGCTTTCCTTAACACCATATCACCAACTTGGAATTTCCTGATCCTGACATTTTTGTTGTAGGCTCCAGCCATTCTTTGTTGATAACTGGCCATCCTTATCCTTGCCAAGTCTCTGATTTCTTCTATAGTATCCAGGTCTTGAACCAAGTTTTCAGCATTTTCTTCAGGATCACGAACGCTTGTTCTTGCAGTTGGAACCACCATCTCTGTAGGGATCACTGATTCTGCCCCAAATACCAAAGAAAATGGAGTTTGGCCTGTAGCATTCTTGGGAGTTGTCCTATCAGCCCAAAGCACATAAGGTAGTTCTTCTGCCCATTTTCCTTTCTTGGATCCAAGCTTTTTCTTCAAATTGTTGATGATGATCTTGTTGGGTGATTCTGCCTGACCATTAGCTTGTGGGTGGACTGGTGTCGATGTTATCATCTTAATCCCCCAGCTGTCACAAAAGTTAGTAGTTCTAATCCCAATAAATTGGGATCCATTATCACAAATAATCTCAGAAGGGATACCAAATCTAGTAATAATGTTTCTTTTAATAAAGGATATAACTTCCTTTTCTCTGACTTGAGCAAAGGCTTCAGCCTCTATCCACTTAGAGAAGTAATCAGTCATAGCAAGCATGAATACTTTTCCACCAGGTGCCTTAGGAAGCTTTCCAACTATATCCATTCCCCATCTCATGAATGGCCAGGAAGAGGATATAGGATGCAAGAGTTCTGCTGGTTGGTGAAGGATATTACTATGCCTCTGACAAGGATCACACTTCTTGGCATACTCCACAACATCCTTCTTCATAGTGGACCAGTAGTATCCTGTCCTCAGGATCCTTGAGAATAATGCCCTGCCCCCAGTGTGGTTTCCACAATCTCCTTCATGGAAATCCTTTAGGACTTCTTGGATTTCAGGATCCTCAATGCATCTTAGATATGGTCCTGCAAGAGATCGTTTATACAACATATTATTCAATATTGTAAATTGAGATACCTTAATTTTGAAAGCCCTTGGGTTTTCTCCTGTAGGAATTTCTCCATGTTGTATGTATCTCATGATTGGGAGGATCCATGATCCTGAATGAGATTGAGTATCCTCACTAGGGATGATTGCAGAATCCTTTCCTATCTCAATAGCTACATGATCCTCGATGGCCGGGGTCAGGATATGGATAATAGGGATCTTGATATCCTCCGGGATCTTCAAGGATGATCCTAAATTGGCTAATGCATCTGCCTCTGCATTCTCTTCCCTTGGTACCTGTGTCAAACTAAAGGATACAAAAGAGAGTGCCAATTCTTTGACTATCTCCAAATATTTGATTAGCTTTTCACCTTTAACAGCATAGGATCCATTAAAGTGATTAGTGATCAATAAAGAATCTACATGTACCTCAAGATACCTGATCCTCATATGCTTTGCAATTTGCATACCAGCTATCAAGGTTTCATACTCAGCCTCATTGTTGGTAGTTTGAAATTCACAAGCTATGGAGTGGGGTATTATGTCCCCCTGTGGCGATTTTAGTAGTATTCCAAGCCCTGTTCCGTTTACATTGGAGGATCCATCAGTGAACAGTACCCAAGGATCCTTGGTTTCTTCAAGTTGTTGGACTTCTAATTCAGCCTCCTTTTGCAAATCACTACTAAAATCTGCCACAAAGTCAGCTAAGGCTTGGGATTTGATGGCAGTCCTTGGTTCATATCGTATATCATATGCACTCAGCTTCACTGCCTACTTAGCCATCCTTCCTGACATTTCAGGTTTCCTGAGAACATTCTTAATTGGAAAATTAGTCTTAACAATAATGGCATGAGTTTCAAAATAATGTCTCAATTTAGTTGATGCCATAATTAATGCAAGGATAAGTTTTTCTAAATGTGAATACCTGGATTCAGCATCAAGTAAGCTCTTACTTACATAATAAACAGGATGTTGTGTACCTTGGTGATCCTTAACAAGGACCGCACTTACTGCTTTTGAGGATACCGCCAAGTATAAGGATAACACATCTCCTTTTTCTGGTTTCATCAAGGCCGGGGCTGAGGATAGATAATCCTTAAGAGCTTTGAGGGCACTTTCATGCTTTTCAGTCCATTCAAATTTCTTGTTCTTCCTCAGGATATCATAGAATTCCTTGCATTTTTCTGAGGATTTGGATATAAATCTGTTCAAGGCTGCGATCCTGCCTGTCAATCTTTGCACATCCTTAGCATTGGCAGGAGATTTGATATTCACTATAGCCTTAATTTGTTCTGGACTTGCTTCGATGCCCCTCTTTGTCACCATATAGCCTAAGAATTTACCTGCCTTAACACCAAAATGACATTTGGAAGGATTAAGTTTCATATTATATTTATCAAGGATATTAAATGCTTCCTCCAATTCTTTAAGGTGATCCTCAGCCTTCTTGGACTTTACCACCATGTCATCAATATAGACTTCCATAGTGTGTCCAATTTATTCCTTGAACATCATATTGACTAGCCTTTGATAAGTAGCACCTGCATTCGTTAGTCCAAATGGCATAGCAATATAACAGTATATACCAGTTGGGGTCATAAAGGCTGTATCCTCTTGATCAGATGGTTCCATCTGAATTTGTTGAAATCCAGATGAAGCATCCATAAAAGTTAACAACTCATGACCCGCGGTTGCATCCACCATGGAGTCAATGTGGGGTAATGGGAAAGGATCCTTGGGACATGCATTGTTTAAATCAGTAAAATCGACACATACCCTCCACTTTCCATTTTTCTTTTGAACAACAACCACATTGACTAACCATCTTGGATACTTAACCTCTCTAATCATACCTGCCCGAAGTAGCTTATCTACCTCTTCCTGGATAATAGCATTCCTTTCAGGTGCAAACTTCCTCCTCTTTTGATTTATAGGCTTGAATGACCTGTCAATGCCAAGTTTGTGAGTTATTATATCCTTAGATATACCTGTCATATCTTCATGTTTCCAGGCAAAGGTGGATTTCCTTCTTTTGAGGAAGGATACTAGCTCCTGTTCAATGTCGCTAAGGATCCCTGATCCTATGAGGATCTTGGATTCAGGATCATCAGGATCCATGAGGATTTCTTTCAAATCCTGTTCTCTTGCCTCCAAGACATCTCTTGAAGGATACTTTAATTGCTATTGCTCCCTTGGTCTTGAGGCTGGCTTCATTGATGAGGTATAGCAATTTTTAGCCTCCTGTTGATCACTCTCAATTTTCACCACTCCCCAAGGACTTGGAAGCTTTACACATTGATGATAGGTGGATGGGACTGCCTTCATGTCATGTATCCATGGCCTGTCAAGGATAACATTACAACATGATAAGCAATCAATAACACAAAACTTTTTATAAGAATGCAATCCTTCAATATAGATTGGGAGTTTGATGTCCCCCAATGTATTCTTAGTTTCTCCACTGAATCCCACAAGTACTGAGGATCTTAGGATAATGTCAGACTCTGGGAGATTCATCTTCTTGAGGACATCAAGCTGAATGATGTTCACAGAGCTTCCTCCATCTATAAGGATCCTGCGAACAAAGTGGTTAGAAATAAATAATGTAATTACAAGACCATCATGGTGAGGATCCTGGACGTCAACACGATCATCCTCATCAAAGGTTATGACTTTATCCTGGGTGACAACGGAGGTCCGGACGGGTCTGTCTCCATTATCCATCTTGGTTTCCTTAGCATGTCTTTTTGCTGCTGAGAAGGAGGTACCACAGATATCTGATCCACCGGATATAAAATTTATGACTTGTGCATCTGGTGGAGGAGCAGGAGCCCTTTTTGGGATCCTTTCAGAATCCTGGATCCTTGACTTCTTCCGTCCCAAGAGTTCCTTCAAATGCCCCTTGCTCAACAAGTAACCAATTTCCTTTCTCAGTGCAATACACTCTTCAGTGAGATGCCCAAAATCCTCATGATATGCACACCACTTGGACTTATCCTTTGTAGCAGCTGGCTTATCACTTTTCCTTGGCCACCTAGCCTTCTCACCTAAATTCTGCATTGCAAGGATTAGTTCATTGTTATCAACAGAAAAACAGTATTCAGAAATAGGAGGATAATCCTCGTCATCCTCTTCTTGTTCCACTGAATGCACATTCTGGTTATCAGACTTATTGTGGAACTTGGATTTGTTGTTTCTGAAGTAGGATCCTTGTTTCTCCTGTTTTAAGGATCCTGCTAGTCTATCCTGGATCCTTTTGTCATCCTCTAAGCGGATGAACCTAAGGGCCCTGGTTCTTACTTCATCAAGGTTCCTGCAAGGTGTCATGACAAGATCATCATAGAAAGGTGAATCCCTAAGCAATCCCATTTTAAAGGCTTCGACAGCCGTAGCAATATCCAAGTTAGGAATATCCAAGGATTCTTTACTAAACTTAGTGATGTAATCTCTAAGTGATTCATTTTGACCTTGTGTTACCTTATATAGGTCGCTAGTTAACCGTTCAAATTTCCTACTGCAAGAGAATTGACTATTAAACAAATTAACTAGGTTAGCAAATGAAGTAATAGAGTAAGGGGGAAGACTTAGCATCCATTTAAGAGCAGATCCTGTGAGTGTGGATCCAAATCCCTTGCATAGGCATGCTTCTTTTAACCTTTCAGGAATTGGATTGATCTCCATCCTCTCCCTGTATTGAGCTACATGCTCATCTGGATCCGTCGAACCATCATACAGCTTCATAGATGGTATCTGGAATCTTTTAGGGATCTCAGCATCACACAAGGGTGGTGCAAAACGAGATATCCTATGGCTACCATCTGCAATTTCAGGAATGGGTTTAACCACTCCCGGTACACTGGATATCATATCCTTAAGCTTCTGTAGCTCTCTAGCCATAGCCTGATTAATACCTGTATCCTGCATTAAGCCATGGTTAGTGTTATATGAATTATTAAAAATGTTACCTCCCACAGGATTCGTGTTTGGAATTGCGGATGTGAATCCATATTGGTGAGACTCTGTCATGATTGAAGGACCAGAGGGAGCAATGGTCTGCATTGGTATGAAGTCTCCTTGATGAACCTCTGAGCTCTGAGGCTGCATACTTCTCAAGGATCCTTGATCCTGAAGGACATTGGATCCTTGAGGTTGAGATGATCCTTGAACCTGAAAGGATCCTGGAACCAGAGAGGATCCTGGGACAAGGGAGGATCCTTGGACCGGGAAGGATCCTTAGATCTGGGAGGATCCTTGGACCTGGGAGGATCCTTGGACCTGGGAGGATCCGTGAACTGCATGCATTCCCAAAAATATCCTCCTGACGTGAAGTATCCCTGATGCTGAGAAGAGGATCCTTGAGGCTGGAAATGAGAACCAAATGCCTGACTCATAGTTGCTGTTCCATAACGCCTTCTTGGTAGTTCACCCAAGTATTGCACATCCGGAACTGCTAAGTGTTGGGAAGTTATGACTGGAGTGTCGAAGTTCAGTGATCTTGGCATCAGAGGGGAGTGATCCTCCACTGATTTCTTCTGTTTCTTGATCTCATCAATCTCCCGGAGGATCCTTTCGTTGGTTTTTTCCTGCTCTTGTGCATGATTCCTCATCTGCAAAATCAGAGTGTAAAGATCATTAGTAGTAGGATTAGTTGAAACAGAAGAAGTTGGTGGTTTTTGGAAAATGGGGGTTGGTTTCTTCGCAGCATTCTCAGCATTCTTCTGGGATCCAGAAGGTGGTGGAGGCAAAGGAGGAACGCCTTGTGAAGAACTGAATGACGACATCAAGTTTGAAGTGTTCTTTGCTGAAGAAGCCATCTGCTTGGTTGTAACGAACCGAAATGAGCACGAAAATGCGAATTTTTCTAGGAATGAAGCACCAATTGCCCCACGGTGGGCGCCAAACTGTTTTGGTCAAAAATCAAGCAATGATAATGCAACCAAACTTTCTGTTGTGAGGTATGATGCTTGAATTGATGAACAACAATAAGGATCACTATAGAATGTAATGAACAAGTGACACAAAGGTTTATACGAGGAAAAAGCCCTTGATCAATGAATGATCTCCGGCATAAAAAACCTCGGGTGATGGAAACTACCGATCACCAACTCAAATTAAACAAGAAATGTGTTACAACTTCGGATGATAGCGAGCTAAGTACAAGGATCACTATAGTGTATTGTGTAAAAAAGTGTGTAATCGCCAAGTGAGTTAACGAGAGCTGGTGAGAGCAGTTGTAAGAGTGTGTGTGTAGCCAAAAAAATAGCCAAGTGTTTTTCTAATTAGCTCGCTACCCCTTTAAAAATGGAAAATATCTACTCTAACTAACATTCCGCAAATGGTGCAAGTCCTCCACGACTCCATAACGTCCACTTTTGGCCAAGCACGTGCGGAATAAACATAGTATATACTCCAGGAATATCGCCAAGACCAAGTCCAAGTTGATACTCCTGCAAAACAATTTCAAATTCAAAGTAGACAACCGTTAGTACAAGGATCCTTATGATGATCCATGATCCTGATCCTGCAACACTTCTGAGGATCACTACTTCAGACAGAATTGAGGATCACTAAACCCAACAGTAAATGAGGATCACTGATCATTTAGAAATCCACCCCTAACACTTATGATATAAGATATGAGCCTAGAACTGCCATTAAATCCCAAGCCTTAGCTGACTTTATGGCAGATTTTAGTAGTGATTTGCAAAAGGAAGCTGAGTTAGAAGTCCAACAGCTTGAAGAAACTAAGGATCCTTGGATACTCTTCACTGATGGAGCCTCTAATGTAAAAGGAACAGGGCTTGGAATACTACTAAAATCGCCACATGGGGACATAATACCCCACTCCATAGCTTGTGAATTTCAAACTACCAACAATGAGGCTGAGTATGAAGCCTTGATAGCTGGTTTGCAAATTGCTAAGCATATGAGGATCAGGTATCTTTAGGTACATGTAGATTCATTATTAATCACTAATCACTTTAATGGATCATATGCTGTTAAAGGTGAAAAACTAATCAAATATTTAGAGATAGTCAAAGAATTGGCACTCTCTTTTGTTTCCTTTAGTTTGGCACAAGTACCAAGGGAAGAGAATGCGGAGGCTGATGCATTAGCTAATCTAGGATCATCCTTGAAGATCCCGGAGGATATCAAGATCCCTATTATCCATATCCTGACCCCTGCTATCGAGGATCATGTGGCTATGGAGATAGGAGAGGATTCTGCAATCATCCCTAGTGAGGATACTCAATCTCATTCAGGATCATGGATCCTTCCAATCATGAGATACATACAACATGGAGAGATTCCTACAGGAGAAAATCCTAGGGCTTTCAAAATCAAGGTATCCCAATTTACAATATTGAATAATATGTTGTATAAACGATCTCTTGCAGGACCATATCTAAGGTGCATTGAGGATCCTGAAATCCAAGAAGTCCTAAAGGATTTCCATGAAGGAGATTGTGGAAACCACACTGGGGGCAGAGCATTGTTCTCAAGGATCCTAAGGACAGGATACTATTGGCCTACTATGAAGAAGGATGCTGTAGAATATGCCAAGAAATGTGATCCTTGTCAGAGACATAGTAATATCCTTCACCAACCAGCAGAACTTTTGCATCCTATATCCTCTTCTTGGCCATTTATGAGATGGGGAATGGATATAGTGGGTAAGCTTCCTAAGGCACCTGGTGGAAAAGTATTTATGCTTGCTATGACTGATTACTTCTCTAAGTGGATAGAGGCTGAAGCCTTTGCTCAAGTCAGAGAAAAGGAAGTTATATCCTTTATTAAAAGAAACATTATTACTAGATTTGGTATCCCTTCTGAAATTGTTTGTAATATTGGATCCCAATTTATTGGGAGTAGAAGTACTAACTTTTGTGACAGCTGGGGGATTAAGATGATAACATCAACACCAGTCCACCCACAAGCTAATGGTCAGGCAGAATCATCCAACAAGATCATCATCAACAATTTGAAGAAAAAGCTTGGATCCAAGAAAGGAAAGTGGGCAGAAGAACTACCTTATGTACTATGGGCTGATAGGACAACTCTCAAGAATGCTACTGGCCAAACTCCATTTTCTTTGGTATTTGGGGCAGAATCAGTGATCCCTACAGAGATGGTGGTTCCAACTACAAGAACAAGCGTTCGTGATCCTGAAGAAAATGCTGAAAACTTGGTTCAAGACCTGGATACTATAGAAGAAATCAGGGACTTGGCAAGGATAAGGATGACCAGTTATCAACAAAGAATGGCTGGAGCCTACAACAAAAATGTCAGGATCAGGAAATTCCAAGTTGGTGATATGGTGTTAAGGAAAGCATTTCAGAATACCACCAATCCCGCTGATGGAAAGCTAGCACCAAAGTGGGAAGGCCCCTATTTGATTGAAGCTGAAGCAGGAAAGGGGGCATATCGATTGCTAACAATGGAAGGTGATTTGCTACCAAGGGCTTGGAATGCTGTCCATTTAAAGAAATACTTTATGTGACAAGGATCCATGATCCTTACATGACCAGTATCCTTGAAGGATCCTTACAGAACAGATGATCCTCATCTTGGTAATCTTCTAATCTCAAACTATTTCATTCTTTTATTTTCTTATATAGGGATAAGGATCCTGCATCCTTTATCCTCCTTTCACTTGATTTTGAGTTTTGAAGGTTCAGGTATCCTCAACTAAGGATTGAGTATCCACAGAAGTATCCAGTTATTTGGGCTCGACCCCAGTTATTTGGGCTTGACCCCAGTTATTTGGGCTTGACCCCAGTTATTTGGGCTTGACCCCAGTTTGGGCCTGTCCCCAGTTTCGCCAGTAGCGTTCGTGATCCTAAAGAAAATGCTGAAAACTTGGTTCAAGACTTGGATACTATAGAAGAACTCAGGGATTTGGCAAGGATAAGGATGGCCAGTTATCAACAAAGAATGGCTGGAGCCTACAACAAAAATGTCAGGATCAGGAAATTCCAACTTGGAGATATGGTGTTAAGGAAAGCATTTCAGAATACCACCAATCCTGCTGATGGAAAGTTGGCACCAAAGTGGGAAGGCCCTTACTTGATCGAAGCTGAGGCAGGAAAGGGGGCATATCGACTGCTAACAATGGAAGGTGACTTGCTACCAAGAGCTTGGAATGTTGTCCATTTGAAGAGATACTTTATGTAACAACGATCCATGATCCTTACCTGACAAGTATCCTTGAAGGATCCCTACAGGACAGATGATCCTCATTTTGGTAACGATCTAATCTCAAACTATTTCATTTATTAATTATTTTATATAAGGATAAGGATCCTGCACCCTTTATCCTCCTTTCACTTGATTCTGAGTTTTGAAGGTTCAGGTATCCTTAACAAAGGATGGAGTATCCACAGAAGTATCCAGTTATTTGGGCTTGACCCCAGTTATTTGGGCTTGACCCCAGTTATTTGGGCTAGTCCCCAGTTTCGCCAGTAGCGCACGATGATCCTGGTATAGTTCATGGCAATGGGACCAGTACTCGCTTTAGGGGCTGACAATTTCATTGTACTGGCTATATTCAGGATCCTACGTATAATGGTAGACGTACCATACATCCGTTCCTAAGGTTTCTAACGTTTTCACGTTAGCTAAGGTTTTGGCATTTTCATGTCACTAAGTTTGGATAGTCGCCAGTGAGGGCCATACTCCAGTTTACACACGTTCTTTGGGCTTGTCCCCAGTTATCCTTGGGCTTGTCCCCAGTTATCCTTGGGCTTGTCCCCAGTTATCCTTGGGCATGTCCCCAGTTATCCTTGGGCTTGTCCCCAGTTATCCTTTGGGCTTGTCCCCAGTTGCTAACTTTTATCTTATATTAGCTTAGTCCCAAGTTGTATCCTATTTCAGGTTTTTGAAGTTAAATGACCAAGGATCCTTGATCCTTACCTTCTACTAAGGTTTGTCTTTTGGATATCCTGATTATAAGTCTTAAAGGTTAGGATCCTAACTTGGATTCTCAGGTATGATCCTTAACTATTTTGATTTTATTCAATATTCATCTGAGTTACCCTTATCCTTTGACAACTGAACTTATAATCCTTAAACTACACTACTTTTCAGAACTTGTCGACTATAGGATATGTGATCCTTGATCATATCCTAAACTTTTTGAAGATATTTATTAAATTTTTTCTTTACTTGATAAGTTTAGACAAAATGAATATCACAACAATAGAAAAGTAAAGTACTAACAAGGATAGCAACACGGGAGATAGCCAAAAAGTTAAAGTTATTTTATTCACCAAAGATTAAACCCTTTAAGGTTGTCAAAATTGCCAACCCACGTTTCTACCAGCAAAACGTGGCCCGTCCACATGGGTTGGCAAAGGGTGTCCATTGTTTACGGGTCTTTGTAGTGCAGGAAATAAAAGACGGAAGGATAACAGGTGGCTTTATCCCCCAAACAGAGGATCCATCCACCACCCATTATCCTGCCTATTGTTCAAGGATCAATGATCCTTCACCCTAGAAGCTATTGTCTAAAGTTATTACAACCCATCATTGTTTCGAAACACCATAACCAAAATAAAACTACCAAATTCTAAAAAATGGGCTCCGGCTACGTCTAGAAATGTCCTTCATCGCCCATTCCTGCAGCTTACACCTTTGCTGCATCACCATCTCCTCCAACTCCAGCATCCTCCGCATGATCCTTACCACTTCCACTCGCCTCAATTTCCAAGACCTCAACAGCCTCTTCTTCATCATCTAGCTCAGCCAATCTAGCCTTCCAGCCCTCCACGTCCCAGCTGCTCTTGTCAAAGTCAGGATCCAGAGCTTCTTGGGCCATCTGTAACTGGGTCTTGTACATAGCTATGGCAGCGGAGATTTTAGCATCATTGGTGATCTCATTTTTCTCCTGAACAGCAGTAATGTGAGCCAAGACAAGTTCCCTCTTCACCAGATTGACGTCATTTTCTAGGGAGGCAATTTTCTTATCCTTGGCCAGCATGATCTTTTGGAGGTCCACACACTTTTGCTCAATCTCTTCAACATTTCCTACGTAGTCCTCGATTTCAGCAAATTTCTGCAAAGAAGACAATGTAAAGTTTAGGATCACATGATCCTCAAGTGGGCAGGATAACTAAATTAAGTTAGTGATCCTTACATCAACAAAGTACTCAAGGAACTGGTGGCGAATTAGAGGCAGGCCTTCTAGATTGTCAGTCTCAGAGGCTTTCCTCTTCTTTCCTTTGGAAGCAGTAGGCTTGGGGATGGCAGTACTTGGGCTAGCAGCAGCTTTTTTCTTCCCGGACCTGGGACCAACAGTGGTGAGATCGGTGACACTGAAACGGGTAGCAGACTTCGATGATTTTCCAGCACCTACACATTCAAACACAGATAAGTATCCTTATTTCATTTTAATTTAAGCATTTAATTACATATAAACATGGATACTTACTTGACATTGTGACAGAACCTGAGGATACCTCTTGAGAATCCTGGGTATTTGCTTTAAATGATCTTATTTCAGGATCAAGCCTCTGAAAAGCAGCAAGTCTTTCCTCCGTTGCAGATGTTGAAATAAGGTGCGCGACAGTGATAGCTGCAAAATAGAAACAAAAGGATGTTAGTGATCCTCAGCAGAAACAAGGTCATCTGGTGATCCTTCTAAGGATCATCTATCCTACCATGTGTGGTCCATTTTCTAGGCAAATCCTTTCCATCAGGGAGAGAATCCCTTTTGACAAAGAAGAATCGCCGTTTCCAGTTGGTGTCATTCTTAGTGGCTTTGAAGATGGGGTGTTCTTCACCAGGTTTATGTTTGAGTAGATATCGGTGGGATCCATGGCTAACAAGGTCATACATCTCTGCAAACTCCGACATTCCCAGATCAATTCCTTCATGTTCAATGATCCTTTCAAGGGTATACAAGACCCTCTAGATCATAGGCATTGCTTGGATGTAAGAGATGCCGGTAAGAGAGAAAAAGGATTGGGTGAAATCTGGAAAAGGATACGAGTATCCTATTGTAAATGGTGTGACCGGAAAAGCCACCCAAGTTTCAGAAATATAGTCACTTAGAACGGTGGGGTCAAATGGTTTGAAAACGGTGTTCGCCGGGAAACAATGGCGGATTCTGTCTATCTGTGGATCGGTAAAGCAGCATCTTTCTTTCGCAGAATCTTTGATGATCCCTTGGATCTTCAAGGGACTGTCCTTACGGTTATCCTTAGCCGGCGAAGATCTCAACATCATCTTGATCGCAGAAAAAGATGAGGAAATAAGGAACAGAGAAAGAAGATGAAGAGAGAAAGGAGAGAGAATTACCTGATCAGATCTTCGAATGAGGATTTAAAGGAGGAAACGCACGAATTTAAATGCTCTCTAACCCTTATCTCTAACTTCAATTTATAATGATGATCTTACAGGGTAGTCACTTCAGTGACGTCAGGATGGCAACGAATAGTTCGATTACAACGGCTATATATCCGTTAGTTGGTTACGGATTAGAACAAGAAAATATAACTCGTTTATTTACAAATTACTCCTTATATTTTGGGGGCAATTGTTAGGGGAGGATTTTCCAATGATCAGTGATCCTCATTTACTGTTGGGCTTAGTGATCCTCAATTCTGTCTGAATTAGTGATCCTCAGAAAGTATTGTAGGATCAGGATCATGGATCATCATAAGGATCCTTATACTAACGATTGTCTGCTTTGAATATGATGTTGTTTTGCAGGAGTACAAGATTGGACTTGGTCTTGGCGATATTCCTGGAGCATATTCCATATTTATGCCGCACGTGCATGACTGAAGTGGACGTTATGGAAGTCGTGGAAGACTTACACGAAATGCGGAATGTTTGTTAGCTTAGATATTTTCCATTTTTAAAAGGGGATAGCGAGCTATATAGAGACACTTGGCTATTTTTAGCTTAACACACACTCTCGCAACTGCTCTCACCAGCTCTCGAAAATTCACTTGGCGATTACACACTTTTTTGCACATTACACTATAGTGATCCTTGTAACTAGCTCGCTATCATCCGAAGTTGTAATACATTTCTTATTTAATCTGAGTTGGTGATCGGTAGTTTCCATCACTCGAGGTTTTTTATGCCGGAGATCATTCATTGATCAAGGGCTTTTTCCTCGTATAAATCTTTGTGTCACTTGTTCATTACATTTCAGAGTGATCCTTAGTATTGTTCATTGATTCAAGCATCACACGTCACAACAGAAAGTTTGGTTGCATTATCATTGCTTGATTTTTGACCAAAACACCTATCGCCTTCGTTCTCATGGCAACAACCGTTTTCTCCTTTTCTCAACCTCCAAAAATCCCCTCATTCTCAAAGCCACAAAAAATGAGGATAAATGGCAAAGAAAGTTCTTTTTTCTAAAAATGGATTCCATTACTGGGGGTTTTGACCTTCCTGTGAAGTGGTTAACTTCTGGTAGGATTTAGGGTTTTAGGAATATCCCCAAACGTATCCTGAAGTTATATCCTGAACTGACATATTTATTTCTTGTGCAGCAAATTTCAGAGAACTAGTGTGACAACTGCCAAATTTGCGTGCATCCGTACAATCAATTAGACAACAATTAATGATTAATGACTGTGCTGATTTACAGTTTATGACTTGAACTGCTTTCTGATTACTACCATATACATACATGTGCATCACATATTGTTTAATGTTATATCATTACTGCATAAAGACTTTATTGACTTAGACGATGCATGAAACACAGTTAGCACAGTTATCAGACAAACCAGAAAAATGCTGACAGAGTTCAGCAGATAGACAGACTTTGTATTGAGACACAGAATGAGCCAGAAACCAAGTCTTACACTAGTATAGTGTGTAGGAAAGTAAGGATCACAAAACTGCCTTCCTAGAGATAGTTTAAGTACCAGAAAGTGCCTAAAACTCACGTAAACTGATAATTCTGCAGAATTCAGCAAAATCCAGCATTTAAACAACATAATATCATGCAAAAATATGCTTAAATGGTCCTGAATACTTTCCTAAGTGTCGGGAATCAAAAGTGTCACAAAAGGTACATAAAGTACACTAAACTGCAAGTTTAGCACCTTAACAAACCAGTATCCAACCAAACAACCAGACACTACCCGAAACATCAAATTTACACTAGAAGCACTGTTTTAATGTTTCCAAGCTAGTTATGATCCCCGGACATCATAACACCTCCTAAAAATATCTAATAACTGAAACACGTAACCTATACTTGAATTTCAACTAGATTAGAACTAAATGGTTAAAACCTACACCTAGACCCCCCCCCCTATGACCATCCAACATGTTGGCCCCACCAAGGATTTTATTTGATTGTTTAATAGATCTTGATACCACTTTCCTAAGCATAAAATCTATTGGAAGATTTTGAGATGGAGTATTATAAGTAAACCCATGAGACCAAGACTTTCATTTGCAACACATATCATCAACACCCATCTTCTTCTTCTTCACCCCTAGCTCACGGCCACATACCTCCACCACACTACCTCCATTTTCAACCTTCTTCCATACATTCCAAGGTGTTCTAGAAGTGTAAGAAGCTAAGTTAGGAAGCTTGGAGGCCTTGAAGCTTGAAGGACCTTCACCGATTGCTTTTATCCACTTGTTTTCTACCCTTGATCATCCCTAGCCTTGTGCTAGTGGTAAGAGTCTTGATCTTGCTAGTTTACTTCTATTTTAAGTGGTTAAAGAAGAATCATAATCAAGAACATCAAGAACACTAAAAATCATAAGGAATAAACATGAACATAAGCTTGTTTAATGAAGATATCTTGATGAATATGAGTTGTTATGCTTGTTGATCATTGATTGTTGGTAGAAATGATGTTGATCATCATATGATCTTGCTAGATCATGATTAAAAACATAATCTAGCAAGATGTGAGAATAGAAATTGTTGTAGGATGATGGATCATCCACACATGAATCATGAACTTGAATGAATAAATGATTTTCTTGGAAAATGAAGATCAAGTAACTTGTTAATCATGTAGATCTAAATATTTCACGATTTATTCTAAAGAAACCAAGCTAGAAATATAAGTTTTGATTAAAACTTGGTTCTTACATACACAAACACTATTTTTGGTGGTTAAACAAGTGTAGAAACACTTGTGTAACAAGAAAATTTCATAAAGAAGAATTTTTGTAAAACATGATTACAAGTTGTAAACATCTAAATCATTCAAGAATGATGTTTTTATATAAACAACCACACTTTAAAGGGGGTAACTAAACTTACTAAACACACTACCAAGTTACTACAAATTTTCATAAACTTTCAAGTTCATGAAGTAGTAGAAAATGCATGATTTTGGCAAAATTGGTAAGTGTAAGTTGTTTAGAGTTGATTGTAAAGTGATTGTGATGATTTTACAAAAGAAAATGATATGCTTGAAAGCATGGAAACCTCCATTTTTAAGGGAAACTATGGCAAAATTTTCTAAAAATATTAACACTCAGGAAAAATATTTTAAACAAATATTTACAAGTGTATTTTAACCACGAGTTTTCCATATAAACTTTGCCATAATTTTTGTTACAAAAACATAAGTGTTGGAGGTTGGTTTTTATAAATAAAAATGGCTAAATATATATTTAGAATATATATACATTGAAGACACACATGTGTGATTATTTGTATACTTTGTGTAATAGTTATATTATTTAGGACTTGAAATAATATAACTCACAAAAACACCAAGAATTACCATCCAAAATATTACCAAAATTTCAAGGAATAAGTATATAAGTTACACACAAAATATCGGTGAATCGAACAAGAAATGTAATTTACAAAATATTCCGGAAAACATATTCACAAAGTATATTTTGGTAAATAATATTTTGGACACAAAGAAATGAAAATATGATTTTTACAATTACTGCGAGAGTATATCATATTTTGACAAAGGAAAAATAATAGCATTTTTGACAAGTATAAATATATATATTTTCCTTGGAGTTATTACAAAATATATTATTTTTGGGAAAATATATATTTTCTTGAGTAAACTTAAAATACATTATTTTTGGATAAAAATAAGTTTATAAATATTTTCTAAGTTAGACTTGAAAATATATTATTTTGGAACTACAAATATTTTTGCCAAAAGAAAAATTATAAATAATTTTTCTAAGTAATATTTCTTAAATATATATATTTTTTGGGAATATATATATTGGTGAACTTTTATTAGAAATAATATTCCGGAAAGTTTAATATAAGTTTAAGTATATGAATACTTAATGAATACAATAAAATACGACCCCAAAACATGGCAAAAATACACATGTATAAGATACCCCATCATTGGGAAGGAAATACTAGTATAAATACTTAGGAAGTATTAAGTTACAATAATATGGTTTAACAATTATTCCAAAATTTAATAAATATAATTTAAGTTAAAATATTTATTATTTTGACAAATAATTATATAACTTGGAATAATGATGAAGACACTTGGAAACGTAACTCAAAGGCGCTAATTAATACTAAGTCAAGGCACGCCCCGCTCGTCTAATAAGACCATAGTACATTGTAGGTAGTCGTGTACGCCAGAGGAAACTTTGAGTTACAGGCGGATTCGAAGAACGCAAAACTGTGAGTTCATGTCCCCCTTTTCTTTAACTGTTTTTGGTTTTATAACTTCGGAGGTGAAGTACATGTTATAAAATGATTACAAACAATTACAATTGGTATGGTTAGCTTTGGAAAGTACAGTAGATCATGTGAATGGGTAGGCGCACTCTTAAGGCTATTAATCCTCGTTGTAGGACCGAGGGACATGAGTGATAGATCTATTCGGGTGTAGCGAGCCCTACCCATGCGCCCGTCGAATGAGCCATGTGGTGACTATGTCTTATTGACTAAGTCTGCTAGGTTTGAGTCTTCCTGCACCATGTCACGTATATTAATGTATTAGCTACACATTAATTGATATGTTTCCTTGTTGCTTTCATACCGGATTTCAAGTACATACAAACATACTTACAAAGGTTTCAAAGGTTTACTCACAAACACACACATGAACTCGCTCAACTTTTGTTGATATTTTCAAACTACATGTATTTCAGGAAATTAAAGGTGGATCTGGCGGGCGTTTGGAATGTTCCAAGTTACGTCGAGAATAAAAGATGTCATCCGTGATCTAAGAGTTTGGATAACGTGTCTTATCTTAGATAAGACTCATCTTTCAAAACCCAGTTTTATTTAAAGTCTTTTTTCGAGTCCTTGTGGAACTCTAAAACATTTGAATGGGTTGTATTTTGGATTTGAAGTCTACGCTTGATTTTAAAAACAATGCTATTGTAATATTTCTAAACTTAATTAATGGATGAACATCTTCAGTTTTATCATATAGTTGTTGTTATGATTGAATGCAATGATATTAAGCGAGTCACACATAATCACGCTTCCGTAAAAGTCAGGGTGTGGCAACTAGCCCCTCCAAGTGCTGAATCAGATCCGAGAATCAAAAGCATTTACCAACTCCCGGAAAGTGAGAGAACTTTTTCTCTATCCTTTGCAAGTTCAAGTAAAAAATCCAGTTCCGACATGTCTGGTAAGGGTAATTCTGCAAATAATTGATTAGCTTTATATAATGAAAGAATAGAAAAGATTTAGAACTCGTATTTTTTATGCAGCACTGGCCAAGATTCCAGAGGTCTTCGATCTCGACGAGTTGGACAGCTATTCTGCTCCTATCTCGGTGAAGAGAGAACCAAGCCCTAAAGCCACCACGTCTTCCAAGCCCACCGGTTCTAAAGCTGCCACCACTCCCAAGCCTCCTCCAGCCACCAAGACTCGTGCCTCCAGTGCCCGATAGAGGAAGGAAATGGACTCTCCGGCTACCTCCGAGACCTTCCCTTACGAGAACCATGGATTCAATGAAGCCAGTGGGTTCATGACGTCATTCCTCAATCAGGTAAAAACTCACACCTGGTATCCTGCACATATATGTTGAATTATTATCCTGGACAGCCTATTTATGTTGATACCTGTTCTTTTGATCGCAGGGCTTCGAACGTCTCATGCACTTATATGAAGAAGCTTGCAGGCTCAACAAGATGCTGGAGGTCAAGCTCAAGAAAGCCGAAGTCACCATTGCTGATCAAGGGATGATTGTTGCCGCCAAGTCTCAGCACTACGAAGAGAAATTCAAGGTGATGACCCAGGAGCATCAAGCTGCCATTCACAAGGCCAACGAGGATGCCCAAGCCAAGTTGGATGCTGCCCTTCTTCAATACCAGCAGGATATGAATTCTTACCGGGATGGCCTCAAAGGATCTGTTGTAATTTCCCTTCTCCAAGCCAGGTTATGGATGTCCTATGAGGCCAAAGCCTTGGGCTTTGAATGCCCCTCTTGGAATGTCAACGCTTGGGAGGCGAAATTAAAGGATCTTGGAGGCAATCCCGTGGAACATCCTGCGAAGCATACTGGTGAGGAGCCTTCTAAGGCGGCAGAAGAGGTGGCTGATGCTGGTGGTGATGTCGAGAAGAATCCCGAGGGTGATGCTGGTGCAGGTGCAGGTGCTGGGAGAGACGTTGCTGGTTAAGAAGGTGCTGCTCCTTAAAAGCAGCGAAGTGGGCGATGATGGATGTTTATGCCTAGGCCGGAGCCCACTTTTTTAAGTTTGATGGTTGTGGTCTGTTAAACAATTTCTATTTCCTGTCTTTGAACAATTTACATTTCCTGCACTAAGACAATATGATGGCCAAAGGTGGATGGGTCCTGGGTTTCAGGATGAAGCCCTTGGTCATCAATTAGTATCGTTTATTTTGAACAATATAACAGTTGGAGGTGGATGGGTCTTGGTTTGAGATGAAACCTTCAACTGTTAGGTAAATATGATAAAAAAAAACTAACTTTGCTTTTGGCGGATGGATCTCGGTTTGAGATGAAACCAAAAGCACAACTTTTGCTATGTTAATAATATAACTTCCTTTTGACCCTATTTATCATTGTCCTTTGTTATGCATTGCTTAGTTTGAATTTCAATGTTCCAAACTTAGTGCAATATTTCAAATGTCTTATCCAAATATTATGAAAATATCTTGATCAGTATACTCGCAAATATCCTATAAAGACTTTCGTTAAATAGGGTTTTTATAACTCAAACAATTCAGATAAAGTTTTCAAAGAAAAAGGACAGTTCATTTTTATTTTACAAAGTTTGTTTCGATAACACTTGTTTGACTAGAATACAGTTTTAGTTTTTAATCCAAGTATCATGTCCCAAATATTCCAACTAAATATCCTGAAACATATTCTAAAAATATATTCTGAAAATATATCCTGAGAACATATCCCAATCAGGATATTCAAGCTTTTGTCAAACATAGTTTCAAAAACTTAACCGATTTAGACAAGGTTTTTTAAAGGAAAGATCATACCAGAAATAGAGTGCAACCCCACTCTCATTCTTCAATCCTTTTGCAACCTTTCCAACGAAGATGTCCCCAGTCTAGGACACTTAGTGTACTGGGTTCGAGCTTGATCCTTTGAGCTTTGTACAATTGCCTCAGTAGGAATATCCCATGTGTATTATGTTTTTCAATACCTAGAAATTTTTTTGGACATCAATTGCAATCGTTTGAATAATTTTTGTATTTCAAGGGATAAACCCAAAAATATACTGGAGATAAATCCTTAGTGTACTGGGGATAAACCCATAAGTATTCTGGGGAAAATCCCAAGTTTTCATGCGCTACAGGCGGGAGTGTATAAATCCTTAGTGTACTGGGAGGTTAGTCTGGGAGGCTAGGTGGTTTAGTCTGGGAGGCTAGGAAGGATAGAAAGGATTTGCGAGGACTGATAGTGTCAGGGCCCCCGACCCACCCTGGACGGAATCGGGAGTCGCGAACAGCCCAGTGGTACCGGTGATTATTTTGAAAACGTTGCAGCGGAAATTTTATCAGGACTGTGAGTTAGGAAAAATATCAGAGTTTAGAAACACCGGATTTTTATTTATTAAATAGATGGAATAAATCCATGTTTTACAAAGGTAGCTTTAATAAAGATAATTACATAAAACAATATTTCTTAGTTTTAATTTAATTAATAAAATAAGCCACTTCTTGATGCCTTTCAGTGCCGTATCCATTTATTACTCCAATCTACTGTAATTACCTGAAAAGTATTTTAAAAAGGTTTTGTCAGCGGGAAATACTGAGTGAATCATTCTATTTACTAAAATGACACATTTGTTATAATTTACAGTATTAAGAGCGATTACAATGTTTCTGATATCAAACCAACTACCCACGGTATTTGTCACTCGACCGAATCTGTGACTATGGTCATATCCCCCAATTGGCTGCCCCAATGGTGACGATTATCAAGTAATGTATACAAAACCCCACATACCGGCTGTAACTTGGTGATTACAAAGACTTAATCCCCGTAATTATAACTTTGAAAATAAACATGATTTTATAACAAATTTGATAAAAAGAGAATGACTCACTTTATAATCATGCAGATTTATACAACCAAAGTCTACAGATAAGCCTTGATGGATTGCAGATTTAATCTGAGCAGAGTCTAGCCTACTGATTAGTCTTTTTAACCTAAATCTAATAATAGGCACACAATTCTGGGTTAGTAATCAATCCAGCATTTACGATAACTCACGAGATCAAATTCTCACAACGAACGACAAAGTGCGATACTTCATCCATCGAATTAACGACGAACGACAAAGTATAGCCCTAATGTGGGCGGCACTTAAACATCCATTGGATATATTGATCGATCGGACAATGAATCGTAATAGCGATTGTGCTAATACCCTGATTGCGGCGTCGATTTAGTGCCTGTGTGTGTTAATTGGAGTATACAGAAGTTATCTCAGTGTATATTTTGAATTCTTTCGACGTTGAATGTCCAGAAATCAAGTGCCAATGTCCTCTATTTATAGCTGAATTTTGGTCAGCCCTGCGCATCGTAGGCCTAAAAACCCCTGCGCATCGTATGGGTCCCAAAATGTCTATTTGATTGCCGCGTGTGTTTGGAGTGCAGGTGAGTCGACGATTCGCTTAAATTCGATTTTTATAATAAGTTATAAGGATAATCATCGAGTAGGGAATGCCCCCCCTGAGTTTTAGGGGCCCTGATTCTGATTGTTCTGATATTTTTAGGGTTTATGCATAATTACTTGGGTGTCTCAATTAAGGTTTCCTCTTGGTTAAATTAAAATAAGAAATAGTGTTTTTAATGAGAGTTGTTATATTAGGGATCCGGGTTTATATTTACGGAACGTTTTTAGGACGTTTTTGTGTGAGTCGTTACATTCTCCCCTCCTTAATAAAATCTCGTCCTCGAGATTTACTGGAATAAGTAGGAATACTTTTTCTTCATCTCAGATTCCAGCTTCCAAGTGTATTTGGGTTATGATATTTCTTTTAGACTTGTGTCACCTTTTAGTTAATAACAATAATATTAGGGTATATGACACAGAATTTTAAAATATCGAATTTTGTGAATACGAGTTGTATCATAAGTAGGATTTAATGAGTCAACGGAATTAGTTCGAAAAAAAATCGAAAATGAATGAGATGAAATGTTATAATTTCTAAGGTGACTAGGTTTATGCCGAAAGATATATGATTAATAGATATTTAAAATGAATATGAAGAACTTTTTTTTTAGAATCAATAAAAATTCTTTGTCAAAAGAAAGCTTACTTTGATTGGTAACCGAGGAAGACTTAGAATTTGACAGATTTCAAATGAAATAAAAACATGAAAAATGATTTGTCAAATATTAATTTATAATATGAGAAAATCAAAGTATTGAGATAAGTGAATTGCAAAGATATACCAAAAGAAAATAAAATTAGTGTATCATTGTTTAGAGTTCCAAGTTATTTTATTTGTAATAATACACTTTTTAGGGATCATATATTACAAAACACTGTAATGAAGTTATTTACAAAATATTTTATTTTTTTGTAAAAGAGATCACTATTATTTATAATGTTTTATTTGTCCCTTATATTATATGAAAATATGTCTTCTCCAAAGTATATATATTTTCATATATAATTAAAATTTACTAAATAAGTATGATGACTTTATTTATATTAACTAGTCATTATCATGGTGGATATTGATTAGTGCTGCCTTGTTTAAGCATAGGTGGCCAATCCATGCCTAACTAAGGCTAGGCTATCCAATACATGCCCTTGATAATAACCCTAGTATTAAAATAATCTTAACACTACTACTTTTTATAATTAAATAACTAAATAATAACTTTAAATAAAAGTATTCCTTAAATATAATTTCTTTAACGCAATGGTTTAAAATATAGTAATACTATATTTGTAAATTTAGGTAATTTTCATATATAATTAATTAAATTTATATAATGTTTTTCGATCAATGAGGATAGAACAATAAATTTTACGAAAAGCTCGATTGCTATTGTAATAATTATTAAGAGATATATCGAAATATGAATTTGGGTATCATTATCTGAGCATATGATTATTTTAAGATTCTATAGAATAAATCAACAAAGTGGATTTAATATAAATAATTAAATAATTAAATCCGAGATTAACGCAATCTTCAGATTTTGTGAAAATGTCACCACAAAGTGATTGTGATCAAAGAAATGATTTAGTGAAGTCGAGGATCACACAAGCATGTTATAATTCAAGAGAATTGAAATGCTTGTTAGGATTATTCTGAAGATGATGGTTTTATTCATCATATGGAACCTTGAATTGAATAAGTAATGCGAGCAAGTTCAAACAATTGAACTCGGTTTAAACAAAACGAGTTTAAATAAGAAAATTCAGACATGGTCATAACAGAAACCATGGATGCCAAAGAAAATTGAGTTTTTCAAAAATTTATTGATTCGATATTAAGAGTCATTGTTTAGCAATAATGTGGTTCATTATGCCAAAATCAATTCTAACTAAAGGATATTTGAGTTTGGATAAAACGACAAATTAGAATGAAGCCCTCCAGTGGAATTCAGAAATTAAACGAACCACATGCACAACAATTCGGTGCATGTGTAACGTGTGGATTTATCAAGAAATGAAATGAATCAATATTCGCTAATATGAAATAAATCCTCCTGGTATGATGATCATTAAGGGAAGTAGAAACACGAAAGTTAATTTATTTATATGCAAAAGTCAAAATTTCAACGAAAGAAATATAGGAACTTCTATCCGGAATTTTTGTGTGATAACTGTTGTTAAATGACATTATCAGGGAATGTCGAAAAATGAAATAGGGAATTTGCAAAAGTATGTTCCTCCTTTTGCAGTGATAATAATTATGACTCTGATTAGACTGTGCACGGATGTTTATGAAATCCTGTTCTAGCGTACTTTAGAGATATTCATTTTGTAGGATCATGTGGCAAAATGCCTCTTTTTGATTAGCAGTTCTTCTTACTGACGGAATTTTAACATTGGTGTTATCGTGCCCAATTATATTTTCAAAAGGTCTTGCCTCGGAAGTTATGTGGAATATACTTCAACTTCTGTGGATTTATAATCAAATTTTTATGTGTTTTCTTGTACCTTATCACAACTTTACATGCTTTTTACTTGCGTTAATAGTTTATGGTAAAGTGTTAGAAATTCTTTACACTTTCGATAGTATCCCAACTTAATGGGTTTCCTTTGTTTATTTTATCACACGAGTTATGAGACAGATAATTAAATAATGTTTGATATCGGAAAAGAGATTCCTGAATAAAAAAATCTAGACACAGATACTGATGCTTTATTCTTAATTGACTTTTGGAATTCCTTATAGATATATATATCTATATAATCATATATTTCACATGCTGAAATAAACATATCATCTATCAGGTCAATGTATTTAACAGAATTATATTTCCAAAAACTAGTCAGATATCTGGTCATAATACTATTTAGGAAAATCTTGTCACTCGTTTGACATATTATATACCCCGTCTTATCCGATTCGCGCCGGAGCGGTAACCTTAGTATATCCGAACAAACTGGAGAGTCTGTTACACCATACCCAGTCTTGCCGGAGAAAATTTTCTATTTCCCATAAATAGTATCTTTTCAAAAAGTGCCTATCTTATTAGGGCTTTTATTCAGATTTAAGGAAATTTGTATTTCCATAACATATCTTATTATTATATTGATCACTAGACGATTCTTGTGATAGTGTCAATCTTTTAACTAGTGACTCAGGTCATATTACTGTTGATCATTCTTTCAACTAGTAATTGTGGTTATATCACTGTTGATCATTCTTTCAACTAGTGATTCTAATCATAACACTGTTGATCATTCTCTCAACTAGTGACTTTGGACTTAGTTGTCCTGTGACATTTACTTTATTAAATATATTACTTATGGCACAAAACCATTTTAACTCAGAATATAACATATATCATTTGATGTCAAACTACTATAATTTATCAAATATAATATGTTAATTAAATAATTGTAAGATCATTATTTAAAGTGACTAAAAATATAATCTTCGTATAGTAGAATATATTATATTTGACTATTTTATTATGATATACACTATTTAGATTTATCTCAAACATACATTAAATTAACTAATAATTTAATGTTAAAATGATATTAGTTATTGATTATAGTTACTGGGCATAATTCCCACTGTGATTGTGGTCATGCTAATATTGACTAACTTTCTGGCAAATAATAACGAGAATCAAATAATGTATAAAACCTTTCATACTGGCAGTTATTATAGAATATAAAAACTTAATCACTGTAAGCATAACTGATAAATATTTTAGGGTTTTGAAAAGCCTTTGTAAATATAATTGTATCACAAAAAGGTGATAAAACTGTGAGAAAATAGAGTGGACTCACAAACTGTGAGAAAAGAGAAATGAACTCACCAAAATCCATCATATTTATTTACACAAGTACTTAGCTTATCGTGAAGCTAATACTAAGGCATCTTTTCTTAAGTTCAAGTCTAAATACTATCATGTGTGCTACCAGTTAATAGCAATCTCCTAACTCTTTTATATAAATTTAGGTATTATTATCACAACACCTAAAGGCTTAAAGCAGTGGCTCTTTGAGTTGGCTCTGATACCACCTTCTGTCACGGCCCCCGACCCACCCTGGACGGAATCGGGAGTCGCGAACAGCCCAGTGGTACCGGTGATTATTTTGAAAACGTTGCAGCGGAAATTTTATCAGGACCGTGAGTTAGGAAAAATATCAGAGTTTAGAAACACCGGATTTTTATTTATTAAATAGATGGAATAAATCCATGTTTTACAAAGGTAGCTTTAATAAAGATAATTACATAAAACAATATTTCTTAGTTTTAATTTAATTAATAAAATAAGCCACTTCTTGATGCCTTTCAGTGCCGTATCCATTTATTACTCCAATCTACTGTAATTACCTGAAAAGTATTTTAAAAAGGTTTTGTCAGCGGGAAATACTGAGTGAATCATTCTATTTACTAAAATGACACATTTGTTATAATTTACAGTATTAAGAGCGATTACAATGTTTCTGATATCAAACCAACTACCCACGGTATTTGTCACTCGACCGAATCTGTGACTATGGTCATATCCCCCAATTGGCTGCCCCAATGGTGACGATTATCAAGTAATGTATACAAAACCCCACATACCGGCTGTAACTTGGTGATTACAAAGACTTAATCCCCGTAATTATAACTTTGAAAATAAACATGATTTTATAACAAATTTGATAAAAAGAGAATGACTCACTTTATAATCATGCAGATTTATACAACCAAAGTCTACAGATAAGCCTTGATGGATTGCAGATTTAATCTGAGCAGAGTCTAGCCTACTGATTAGTCTTTTTAACCTAAATCTAATAATAGGCACACAATTCTGGGTTAGTAATCAATCCAGCATTTACGATAACTCACGAGATCAAATTCTCACAACGAACGACAAAGTGCGATACTTCATCCATCGAATTAACGACAAACGACAAAGTATAGCCCTAATGTGGGCGGCACTTAAACATCCATTGGATATATTGATCGATCGGACAATGAATCGTAATAGCGATTGTGCTAATACCCTGATTGCGGCGTCGATTTAGTGCCTGTGTGTGTTAATTGGAGTATACAGAAGTTATCTCAGTGTATATTTTGAATTCTTTCGACGTTGAATGTCCAGAAATCAAGTGCCAATGTCCTCTATTTATAGCTGAATTTTGGTCAGCCCTGCGCATCGTAGGCCTAAAAACCCCTGCGCATCGTATGGGTCCCAAAATGTCTATTTGATTGCCGCGTGTGTTTGGAGTGCAGGTGAGTCGACGATTCGCTTAAATTCGATTTTTATAATAAGTTATAAGGATAATCATCGAGTAGGGAATGCCCCCCCTGAGTTTTAGGGGCCCTGATTCTGATTGTTCTGATATTTTTAGGGTTTATGCATAATTACTTGGGTGTCTCAATTAAGGTTTCCTCTTGGTTAAATTAAAATAAGAAATAGTGTTTTTAATGAGAGTTGTTATATTAGGGATCCGGGTTTATATTTACGGAACGTTTTTAGGACGTTTTTGTGTGAGTCGTTACAGATAGGGATACACGATTACATGATTTTATGATGCATTGACTTTGCCGGCATACTTAATGTTAGTGGTTAATATATGTGCATATGTTATGATTGTTAAGTTACATGCGGTATGTCGTCTTCAGATAGTGGGTTATCAGACATTGATGACCCTATGGCCCTTGTCTCTGATGGCAAGAGTGCACCCGAGTCCGAGATACTTACATCCGACACTGAGAGTGGCCCGGAGATGATGTCCGACAACGACTTGCAGCCGTTCGCGTTGCCCGACTTGGGAGATGATTTACCGACTACTGATGGCATTCCAGACGAGGACCCTTTTGTTACTCCCACTCCTGCCCATGAACATCTTATCATCATCTCGATGGTGAGCATGTCGTGGCACCGATCCTCACTCCCGTTTCCTTAGTGGCTATTCCTCCCGAGGAACCTGCCTTTCGACAATTAGTTTGATGACAACATTGATTTGTTGATGATCCTCCTATTGACGCCAAGGGTGATGAAGAGATAGCGGAGGATGGCGTTGCTATTCTATCTCCTGAGATTCCTGCCATTGAAGTATCATCTGCTTCCATTTTACACTCGATTTCAAACTCCTTTGAGTCTGTGACATCTTCAGCCTTACAGAAGGCCGGACTGCTGTTTTCGCTACTTAGTTAGGTGACGCCGCTATGACTGCTGCACTAACACCTGCTTGAGATCCCACACCTACACACGACCCAGAGCCTGCTCCTGAGCCAGCTCCTGCTCCTTCTGGGTCAGCTTGATGTTGCACCTGCTGATCCTGAGCCGTTGCTTGATCATGACCCTATTTCTTTTGGTTTACCAGACAATGCACCCCTTATACCTGACCCAGTACCTGCACCTGATGATCTTCTCTTTTATTGAGACATCTGTTCCTGCACCCGCATCCACCGATGTTGCTCCTTTTCCCCCTATGGAGACCGACGTCCATTGCACCGACACGCCTATCACCTTCTTTCAGGACACACCCGCACCCCGGGAAGATACTCCAGGTCAGCACCCGCATGACGATTTCTTTGCTATAGCAACATTTTCCCCGAACTCACAGGCCGCACCGTTTGCTCCTTTCAACACTTTACCGATGGACGAGCCATTCCGATGGTTCCTACCATACACTATGCTGATTTCAGACCCCTACCATCACTCACATTATGGAGGCTACACAGAGTTGCTCCTGTCACATCAGCTACAGTTTGAGGTTATGAGTCACAGAGCTTGGAGCTTGAGCTGACACCACGTCCTCCACCCGGTCTACTGCCAGTATACTTTGATCCTCCACATTCATCACTGCCTCCTTCTGCACTCTCACCTGCTGCTCTTACACCTTCCCTAGGTTTCGATGCTCGTTTCTTTACTATCAAGCAACTGATCAGTTAATTACCTCGACGTGCGTACAAGCTCGAGGAGGAGCTCGCATACATTAGCAACTCGTTTTTCTTTCCTTCTCCACCTCAGTCACCAATATAGTTGGTTTCTGGATTTATGCAGATTGCATTACTTTTAAGTAAAGACACTACTAATGAGCCAAGATTGTGGAGACTTTTGAAGACCACTTTTGACTACGTGATTTTGATACACTGATATACTTATTGGACAAGGGTAGGGTGACCCTGTGTCCCTTTTGATGTGATACACTTTGTAGACAATGTGATTGTGGTCGGTAAATAATGAGAGCTCAGTCGCTATGTCCTCGCTAAGAACGTTGTTGATCTGAATGTGTGTGCTATAATTATGATGCTACATGCTTGCTTGTTATGTTCTCATTAAATGTGTTCCTATCTACCTGTTTGTGCTATAATTGTGATATTATATGAATGCTTGCTATGACGATTGCTTATATACATATGTATACGCACCTCCTAGGTCTTATTCGTTAAGTAGAGACTTATGTGCCTGTGTCCTTAAAAAGACCTGACCTAACCGATCTTCTTCTTAGAAGATGTCGCTTCAAAGGAACACCGATACCAACAACCCTCTGCCGACGACAGAGGCGGAATTACAAGAACGCATCTCACAGGCCATCGCACAGCACGAGGCCCTTCGCTCCGAACGCAGCGGAGGTACCTCAGGAAATAACCCACCCAACGGTAATGTTTAGTCACTTAAGACGCATTACAAAACATTTGGACGTTTCCAAGAGTGTTTTGCTAATGCCTTATGTGAATGATGTTGCGTATGTCGCAGGCTGCACCTACAAGCAGTTCTTGAGCTGCAAGCCCCGAGATTTCGACGGCACTGGGGGTGCCGTAGCTTTTGTGCGGTGGATTGAGAAGACGGATTCTGTTTTGAGTTTGAGCAAATGTACTCCAGAGCAACAAGTCATGCACATATCTGGATTGTTCCTAGATGGGGCTCGGTCATGGTGGAACCTCCAAGTTCGGACGTTGGGTAAGACTGCTACGTATGCTTTGACATGGGATGAACTGAAAGAACTGATGCGTAAGAGATATTGCTCGAGGGCAGAAGTCCAGAAGTTGGAGACTGAACTGTGGAACTTGAAAATGGAAGGTTCAAATATAGCTGAGTATGTGTAGATATTTCACGATTTATCACAAGTTGCTTCGTGTCTGGTGGAACCAGAGTTTAAGAGGATCGAACGCTTCATCGGGGGATTGGCACCTCAGATTCTAAGCCTGGTGACAACATCTAAACCTCCAATGATCACCGATGCTATCGACTTAAGTGTGGCGCTCACTGAAGAAGCGGTTAGACTAGGAAAATTTTCCACTTCAGAGGTGAAAAAGGAGACTCCTGTAGAGCCATCTGGAGACAACAAGAGAAAGTTCGCAAACTTCACAAGGGTACTCGGGTGAATAGCAAGAACAGGGCCAAAAAGGGAAAAGAGTACATGGGTATCCTACCCAAGTGCGACAATTATCGACGTTATCATATCAGGCGATGCAGATATGGAAAATGTGAAAATTGTGGCAAAGTGGGGCATGTCAAGGAGACTTGTAGGCAAGGTACTGAACATGGAAATGGAGGCCAAGATGATAGCAAGAATCTCGAAGGAAACAACGACAACAACGACTATCAAGGCAGGAAGAGTGACAAACAAAAACGTGCTCGGGGATGTTTTAATTGTGGAGACAAAAGTCATTTTAGAAAATACTGCCCTAGAAAAACTCAGGCACGTGGATGAGAGCTCAACACCAGAGCTAGGGAAACATGCCAGGATCCAAGCGCGGACATCGGTACGTCCCATATTAGTCAACGTTATGCATCTGTGCTGCTAGATAATGTTGCCAATTTTAGCTTCGCATCTCTAGAGTTTGAAAGTATACTAGGTTTAGTAGCAAGTAAGTTAGATAACCCGTACTCGATAGAACTAGCTAAAGGGAAGCTTCGACGTGGTAAATGGGATGGATTTGTTGTCGAGCAATCAAGCGGAGATTGTTATCCGCATCCCGATGGCGAACGAAGAAACGATCGTGATTTAGGAAGCAGGATACGCCCCTACAGATTATTAGTCGTTGAAGACACGGAAGTTTTCGCGCAAAGGAGGTGTTGCCTTTTTCTTTTGGGCTCATGACGTGGACAAAGAAACCGAAGAACCTAAGCTCGAAGATACCCCTATGGTAAGGGAATATCCTGAGGTCTTCCCCGAAGACTTGCCAGGATTACCCCCTCAACAACAACTCAAATGTTGCATAGATTTGGTTCCAGGCGCCGCGTCTGTAGCCAAGGCACCCCATCGACTTGCACTTCCTGAGATACAAGATTTGTCAACGCAGCTTCAGAAGTTGCCAGATTGGGGATTTATAAGGCAAGCTTTTTGCCCTAAGGAGTTTCAGTACTGTTCGTCAAGGTGAAGGATGATGATTTTCAAATGAGCATCAACTACCCGGAACTGAACGAGCTAACCAACAAGAGTCGGTAACTTTTGCTGAGGGTTAGCAAATTATTTACTTACTTACTGTGAAAACCCCACTACTATCCTAAGACTAATAGTTGAATGAGTATCATTAGCTGTGGATTCAGGATAAAAGCATACCCAAGTACAGTGAGTTAGCAATTTGTTTCAAACATACACAAAAATTGTGTTTCCTACACGATGCATAAAATAGTTTTACACAGAATACGAAACTTTGAGAACCTAGACAACATGTACTTAGGACCTCTGGGAACTTAAGTCAAAACTTGTAAAGGTTGTCACTTAGGAACCCCATCTGTTAACTCAAGCAAACCCCATTATTCTGACGTATATGCTATTTCAGTTAACCAAACAAGTAAAACACTTAAATTTCTTATATTGAAATTTCCACTATTGCTTCTAATGAGTAGAATTTTGCACCTCTACTTCTTCTAATGATAGTTGCATCATAACAATTTTCTTCATTATAGCAAATACCCATTGTTTCATTTCTTGGAAACTCATATGCTACACATGCACCATTTGTTATGCATGTGGTATCGTTTCGAATAAACGCTTCATTGAAGATCAAATATTATTTTGCTAAAGCTAACTATTGGTTTATGATTCGAATAACCTACATTATTGTAATTGTTGGCTCCTTTGCTATCAAGTCAACACACTTTCTTGAAACTTCTTTTCTTTCAAGTTACACTCATGATTTATCTTCATAACCATGCTGAGATTCCCTTGTCGACACATACGTTTATTGTCAGGTTGCGCTGAAACCAGGTTCAATCGCTTGAACTTGTCCATTTCGCAAATTCAATTCAAGAAGCCATATGATGTATTTAGAGTATCATATTCAAATTTATTTTTGCAAAAGTTCTTTGTTTCGAGTCGTAGTAGACTTGTTTGGTCTACGACTTACTAAGTCGGTTGTTGGTTTCGACACCTTGTGGTGATGCTTTCACAAAATTGAAGCTTGCGCTAATTTGGTTACGCACCTCATACACGGATTTAATTGTTTATTTATTGACTTGCTCTAAATCCGTTTTGTTTATCACGATTAAAGCGGTCTTAACACAGTTGTGTGTTAAGACAATGGTACATAGATTCATTTCATATCACGGTGTACCTCCTAACGATTCTTTCATTGTCGATCGAATGCCTTGCGGTACTTATTACTTTTTCATCTTCGATCGGAAACAGTAGTTCTTTGGTGTTCTATAATCAATTGAGAAATCCTACGATGCCATTTGAATCAAATCCTCAGGATTGTTTCATTTCACTTTCATTTGATCTCAAGCATGGTGAACTTGTTCGGTCACCGCTATTATTGAAATATGTCAATTACGACACCTTGTGGTGTCATTACAAATTTATAGCTTGTGCTAATCATGGTCAACCGTTTCACACAAAACTACACATACTTTTGTTTGACTTGTCATTTAAACATTCCTAATGCAACAATGAATTAAGACAATGATACACCAGATTCGCTTGTATTTCATTCGGTGTATTTTCGCAATTCAAGAATGTCAACACACTAATCCTTACCATTTCTTTATTCGAAAGTTGACAGATCATTTTCATGTTACTATCATATTCGAGTTGTTGATTATGAGTTCATATAGCGGATGCTATGGTTTTTGAAAACTCATTTGCATATTGTGACCGATTGTTTGAAAATCCATTGGTCAAAACTCCTTTGTTGCACCCCTGTTAACTAAGTTACACTAGGTTATACATCTATACATCTCGTGTCCTTTGACATCAAATGCTAGAACACATACCTTTTAACCATTGGGTTCGTGTTGTTGTAATATATCCTTGGATTCACCTGATGTGAATAAGATTTGATTCGGTTTTGTGGTTATCTACCTTAGTATTATTCATATACATACACGCATAATGTGTAGGATCGTTTTCACGACCAAAACGAGTCGTTCAGAAGCGTTCTTATCAATACGAAAGGCGGAAACAGTCGTATCAACTTGGAATCGGCTTGATTAACACACAGATACACTTATAATGTCTTGTTATATTGATCTGACAATGATTACAATCAGTAGACACGTCGGCAGCAGTTCGGTACCGGAATCAGAGAACCTTACAAATGAATCAGCACATCAGGTATATATAGAGGAGGTGATTTCGCACGAAATAGGCAAAAGGCATTTCGTGCGAAATAGCTGATTACTATTTCGTACGAAATAGCTCAAAGTTATTTCGTGCGAAATGAACTTTCAACACACAAACCCTATTTCCTCGTACTACGTGCCTTGATCTAACATCTCTATTACAAGACTCGATACAAGACGAAGTCGACAGACATATGCACCTACAGACTCCCCCTTGGATGTTGAAGAAGTCTTCAGTGTCGAGTCTTCACAGTCTTCAGTCTTTATCAGTCTTCTCACTTTCTCCGAAGTATCTGACAGTGTAATCTTCGTTCATTCTCTTCTCTTTTTCTATCTCCTCATTCTCTTTCAGACTTCCCTTTGCTAGCAGACTCCCCCTTAAGTGGTGTCGGGATCGTAGTCTGGCTTTCACATGTACACAGGTTCATAGGTTCAAGATCGAATCCTGGCTCTATATTGGCTCATGCAGAAACTCTTTGGGAATCAGAACCTGTACAAATCTCTAATCACACAATAAATTTCACAAATTTAAAATTTTAACAATTTTATTCTCTGTTCACCACTTGTAGAAAAACAATTAATCAAAAGAATGATTTTACAATGTTAATCTCTGATGACCATTTGTATGAAAATCATTTTTCTTTTTCCAAACAATATCACCCAAACCATTTGTTCATCATGCTCAGCACTTGGAATTTTGAAAATTAGCTCTTCATTATCAGTTGTCGAAAATCTTTTTGAATTTTCAAAATTTTATGCTAAAACACACTGAAAATCTTTTTGGATTCTGAAATTAAAGAGATACAGTAAAGAAATATTTACAGACAATATTTTTGTGAGTTTGTGTAAGAGGATCATATCAGTTTATGACAAGTCACAAGTACTGTTGAGCTTAGTTACTCATTAAGAATTAAACAGTTCACTTAGATTGTCGATATACTGATCCACTTAAATTCTCACACAAATTGCAACATATTCAGGTACTGATTAGGTGTATTAAAAACTTAAACTTATTCATGTGTCCCACCTCTTGAATATACTCCCGTATCCAGATCCCAATATTCAGTCTTACAGGTGAGTATACCACAGATAATGTCTGTAACGGGTTAAATGCGAGGGCCATGAGAGCTCAGGCTATTGCTTCCGCAAAATCAGAGAGATGATGGCTTCGACTTTTAGGTGTGTTCCCTTTAGAGAATCTTTTCTTCAACAGCACATGATTAACATTTTGCAATGTTTCATCATTTTTTATGTTGAGGGTGGTGCTATATTTCAAGCAAGCGAAAAGTATTATACGGGGACTAGGCCATTGCTTCCGCATTATCAGAAGTCCCGGGATAATACCCCAGATATCACTAAGTATAAAGACCTAGTATTTCAGAAAGAGGGGTCCTTCAAACAAGATTTCAGGGGTTACCTATATATCCAAGTAGTGTTCCCCACGAAATAAGCAAGTTTGAATTTAAGTTTATATCCCGAAAAAGTCTACTAAATGTGCAAAAACCTATCGGCATATCATCAGTGAGACCATTTAATGCTATTTAAACATTACATTTCTTTAGCATACCGTGACAGTCTACTGATGTACTATCATTTCCTCTTTTTCTCAACAAAACTCATTTTTGATTTTATCATGTTTTTGGACTTTTCAAATTTTCTAATGTTTTTAGATTTTCCGAAATTTCTTACTCCCCCTAAAATTCAAAATCATTTAAAGGAAATTTGAAAACAAACTATATAAGTAAAGTGACAACTGGTATCAAATCGCTTCAATTCGCCATCCACTTGGCATAAACAATCAGAACTCCCCCTTACAACAAACTATTTTCCCATTATGATTTCAAAACACTTAAGTTTGTTTTAATCAAAAATGGTTTTTCCAGAAAATTAGTTTTGTTGATTTTACCACATGTAGGTTAGGGGTTCATCACATTGTCCTTAAAAAAAACATGAATAAAAGTTAAATTAAGTTCAACTTAATGACCTTGATTAACCACTTGTAGGTAAAAACCTTCAACCACTTGTAGGTTTTCATATCAACAATAACCATTTGTAAATCAAAATTTCACAGATGTGAATTTCTCAAGAAAGATGTCGATTCCTACTCCCCAATTACCAACCTGGGATTTCTGGCAAGTCAGGTTTTTAAGTAGAAAATGCATTCACCCAAGCCTGACCAGCCTTGGGTGATTTTAATCCATCTTTATCCCACCATCTTTTAGATTTGTAAAAATCTTTCACACCTTTCACCTTTCCGTCAATGTTTGACTTTTCCATTGAAAGCCTTTTCAGCATCAAATTCTTCTTTACCAGTAAAGAATTGATCTGAAATCTCAATCTTACCAACTTTTAACTTAAAATTTTCCTTCGACAATGGCGGAAAATTTTCATCGTTCATCTCAGGAATGGAATTCTCAACAAATGACTCCTCTGATTTTATGGAATCAGATTCATTGTCAGGACAACTCTCTGTTTTAACAACCCATTTCTGTTTGTTTAAATCGACTTTTCTTTTGTAAAATCGTTTTGAACTTTCACCAGTTTCAAAAGTCGAATTTTCAAATACCTTA
>JARYGA010030189.1:0-141066 GCA_030545235.1 Helianthus tuberosus
TCGAAAATAATAACTGAAAATCCATTAACAGTTTTCGAAAATTTAATAGATAAAATTAAGATCAAACATTGGAAAAACATCCAATAATCCAAATTATATTCCAAAATTTATGGAATTTTCGAGTTTTATTAAGAACAAGCGATGAACCCTAAAAAATTAAAACCGTAATTCTGGGATCCGAAACTGAGTTTTAAAGCTTTATATACAGATTTCGGATATTAGTTTACCCATATTGGTTTCGAGTTACATGATTTACCATCCTTTTCCGAATTAACAGTGATTTCGGTGACATTAAAAAAAAAACGAAAACAGCCATGATATTAAGGCTTTAAAATTTCTGTTTTCCTTATAATGATCCCAGAATAATGGATACGAAAAACATAACTGATTTATCAACATATGCTCTGATACCACATGTTGATCAGTTCTGTTTAAACATGATGGAAAACATGAAACACATACCTGTTATAGCATTCAAAGCTGTAGAGAATCCAGTTAGAGATCCAGCCATAGAGTTCGACATAGTTGTCAGGATGATCCGGTTCCTCCTTAGGGTGTAAAGTGATGATGGTGATGAAACCGAAAGTAGGGTAGAATCGGTTTTGGAGAGAGAGATACGATTGATGTTATGAGGGTTGTAAGATTGTATAAGTTGTGTAACTTGTGTATCCCTTTAACTCTCTAATAAGCTCCTTATTTATACACCCAAGAGGAAACCTAATTAGTTAATAAAGGTAATATGGTCCATCAACATTTACCAACTAATTATTAATAGGTTATTAATATATTTTGATCTAATATAATATAAATGATTATATAGGCTACAAGATTAAATATTATAACATTAATATATTTAATCTCACATGAAACCTTTGAAATCATTTTTCTACCCTTCAAAAAGCTTGATCGGCATTGTTAAAGTAATATAAATTTTCTAATCATATTTGACATGCTAATCATTTAAAAAGTAAAAATCTGGACAAAATGAGTTTCGGGTCAACCTGTTTTGACCCGTACAAAAAAGTTGCATGTGTTGACCGTTTCCCAACACGCGGCTGTCTTCATCCAAAAATGTTCTTTTCTAGGTTTAAAGATTATGAAGATATGCTAGAAGACACCTGGCACATCGACTTCCCCAGGAGACCCGATGTATCAGACGGCTTATATTCAGGCATAAATAATCCATTACAAATGTGGGATAATTATCCGTATATGTCTAATCAGCAGAAAAAAGAAGATAATATCGGGCTTGCAGACGCCATTACAAAGAGTATCCTTTCAACAGGTAATAAATAAACCACCGATTCTGCTAATACGCGTCACATCTTGTTATACATTGGCTCACTTTTCTTTCGATCTCCAATTCACAGGGCGTATAGATTTACAGAGAAAGTTGTTTTGTAGCATGCAGCTGGTGAGTTTCAAGCGTAATTTGTAAGGATTTTAAAAATTAATTTCAATGAGTTTTGAAGAAATGAGGATTTTTAATATTGTAGATTGGTGGAGTTGCTTTAACAGCTGGTCTTATTTCGGCTGTGGAGGAGAGGTTTGCAATTATTGTTTTCTATTTTCAAGATTTTAGTACTTTACCGGTTTTTCATGTTAACTAGTAATTTTACCCCGCGCGTTGCGGCGGAAGTTTGAGTATAGTACTGGCAGTAAAAGAGCTAACTTAAAACCAGGGGATTGAAACGTCAACATAAGTATAAAATAAATACTATAAACATAAAAAGATATCGGTTCTGATAACAGGGGCGGATTTAGAGCCTTTTTACGGGTTCCCAGGAACCCAGTCGATTTGGAAAAAAACGTTTTTTTGTAGTGTAAATCTTGTATGATTTGGAAAAAAACGTTTTTTTTAGTGTAAACCTTGTATGATTTGGAAAAAGGAACCCAGTGAAAAAACTGGCTGGATCCGCCACTGTCTGATAATACCGACATCGGTAACGATATTGTTCGGTTGGAGTCGGTTTGGTTTGTCACGTTAGCAAGAAAAAAACAATAATAGACGAAATACTAAAAGGAATAAGAGTAGAGGGACTAAAGATGTATAATAACAAAGTGAAAGTAGAGGGGCTAAAGATGTATACTAGCAAAGTTAAAGTAGAGGGACTAAAAATGTATATTTGCAAAGTTAACAGAAAACTGTATTAAAGTAGAGGTCTTAAACATGTAATATTAGCAAAGTTAAAATAGAGTATTTACAAAGTTAATAGGTAAAAAGAGTTAAATCGTTGTGGCCAACCATATCGTAACAGTTGTCTATGTAGGATTTTGAAGTAGTTATATAATATAGTGTTTGATTGACTAATTAAAAAAAAAAAAGATAACAGAAAGCTCCATTGTTTATGGTTAATTTATATCCATTTAAAATACAGGGGTTATTGTATAAGATCTTAGGCCGTGGGGTATGGGGCTTGGGTTGGGGCGTGGGATGGGGGAAAACGCCCAAGCCACCATCCCGGGTGGGCTTGGGTTTGGGCGTGGCCCTTGGGGCTTGGCTTTCAAGCCGGGCATGAGGCGGGGGAGCAAGCTGACATGGCGGGTTGTGAATGGCCCTTTCAAACTCGCCGTTGGGCTAGCCCTTGGGGTCTATATTTAAAAAAAAATTTACTTTATAAATACATACCACATTTAACATCTTTCTCACACAATATCAAACACATAAAACACAATATTTCCATGAGTTCTTCAAGTTATAGTGAATCGTCATCATGATCATCTGACGATGGTGCGGAAATATTTCTACAAACGATCGCGGCGGTGGTGAAAGCTATTGTGGAAGACGAAGACGATGAGGAAGAGACTCAACAACCTAAACGGAGGAGAAGGTACATCGCTCGTGAACGACACACCGCTAACGATTTGTTGGTAAGCGATTACTTCTCAGCGGAACCTAAGTATGATGAAAAAATGTTTAGGCGTCGTTTTCGTATGAGTAGAAACTTATTTTTAAGGATATCTAGAGATCTTGAGGAGAAATATGTTTATTTCCAACAAAAACCTGATGTAACCGGGCAATTAGGATTTAGTACGTGGCAAAAGGTCACGACCGCACTTAGGCAGTTAGCGTACGGCAATAGTTCCGACATTATGGATGACTATTTAAAAATGTCTGCACGTGTAGCTAGAGAAACCCTTCACAACTTTTGTTCGTGTATTCTAGAACTTTATAGGAAAAGATATTTGAGAAAGCCATCCTTCAGTGACATGCAACAAATATTGGAACATCACGCAGATTATCATGGGCTACCCGGGATGCTAGGTAGTTTAGATTGTATGAAATGGCCTTGGGAACTTTGTCCTACCCAATGGCAAGGCGCTCACACTAGTGGATTTCACGGGGTGCCAGCCATCATGCTTGAAGCGGTTGCGTCCCAAGATCTTTGGATATGGCATGCGTTCTTCGGTATGTCAGGTTCACATAATGATATTACCATCATAAACCACTTGCCTCTTTTCAATGATCGGGTAAATGGTATAGGGCCCAAAGGAACTTTCTTTGTAAACGGGGTTGAGTACGTGTATGGGTACTACCTAGTTGATGGGGGGCTTTTGTAAAATCGTTCACAAAACACGGTACGACAGATCCAAAGAGATTAAAGTTTAATAGGGTCCAGATGGCTGCACGTAAAGACGTCGAGCGAGCATTCGGTGTTTTGAAGAAAAGGTGACGAATATTGGCAATGCCTTGTCGACTATGGGACAAGGATCAAATTGGAAATGTGATGTACACATGTATCATTCTCCACAACATGATTTTGGAGGATGAAGGTAGATCGGTCGTAACCTACTATGATGATGATGACCCCCAATCAGGTAACGTAGCAGACCAAGATAAATCGGCAAATGAATTTTTAATAAAGTCAAGGGATATACATCACAACCTTCGAGCTGATTTGGTGGAACATGTTTCAACGATTCCTGGGTTCGAAACCGACGAAGACGACGAAGAATGATAGGTTTTTATTTTGATAATTATTTTGTATGTTTATTTTAATAATTATGTTGTATGTTTAGTAGTTTTTTGTTATATATATATATATAAAGCTGATGTGGCTTGGCCACTTCAAAAATGGGTTGAAGCCTTGAGTTTTGAATGTCCACGTGTCAACCAAGCCCCAACCCAAGCCCCACCATACCCCATGGTCTTAAAAGAAAAATTCGGTGGCTTCTGCCCACCGATCAATTTCTTCAATTTTGTCTAATTTCATTTTCAAAGTAGCTCAAAGCCTGTCACTTTAGTCTTTTCTAGATTGGCATGGTCCCGGTCTTCTTCAAGTGAGCTTCTTTTCTCTTCTATTTATTTTTCTTTTTTTCTTTTCATTGTTTTGGGAGAGATATCACTTCATACATGATAGCACAAAGTTTTGTTTGTTTTATCCTGTTTTTAACCTTGACTTGGATTGACTGGATTAGATATATAGACATTAAGGTTCTATTTATGGAAACAATTTTCTGTAATCCATGTATATGTCAAAATCACATTTTTATCCCTTGAAATTTTCTTTTACCCCAAACATTTTCTTTTCTAAAACCTATCTAAAATGCCACTTTGAGTTTAGAAATGTGATTTCAATGGAAATATATATTTAACTAATTACGTATAATTTTAACTTTTTTCTTAATACCTACATAAGCCCCTTTATACGTTTTCTACGTATGAGTCGGGTCACATATAATACGTTTTAATTGTACGGTATATATTCGTACAATACGTTTCCTAGGTATGAGCTGGGTCGCCTATAATACGTTTTGACTTAACGGTAAAAATTCGAGTTAGTGGGTCGCATATAATATGTTATGATCGTATGGTATAAATTTGATTTACTTTATGTTTTGATCAAATCGCAATGCTTATATAGGTTACATTGAGTTCATTCGGTTACATCTCGAAACGCATGTTTTCATATAGTTAACGCAACACGTAACACTTGGACTAATCTATTCCACGATTACGATTTACCCGCGCCGCAACGCGCGGGTCTCTTTACTAGTTTTATATAAATTTCAAAACACCTATATCAATTTTACAGAATTGTTGAAGTATGTTTCTTGACTATCATTTGCAGAGTTTTACATGATATTCCCTCAAATGAAGCAATTGATATAGTTGAGGTTAGTTTTACTTCCCGACTTCCCGTTAGTTATGATTGACTGTATTTCCTCTTTGAATTAGAGCTTTGTACAAATTATAGATTTATATTGTTATAAAACTTGGATTCTTCATCTCATGTCTTCGTTCAAAGGGTTATATTATAAGGTTATTGGATTTTAATAATCTTAAGTTTCACCTGTTGGCCGATAATAATCTCAACTTTAAAATTTCCCTCCAATAATCCCAACTTGTAAAAGTTTGGCCACCATTGATCCTTTTCAAAATACAAGAATTTGGTATCCTCAATAGATTCAATTACACCTAGAGACTCCTTAATTGATTTAAGTGCACCTATGTTAGAAAAGGATCAATGGCGGCCAAACTTTTACAAGTTGGGATTATTGGAGGGAAATTTTAAAGTTGGGATTATTATCGGCCAACAGGTGAAACTTAGGATTATTAAAATCCAATGACCCTATATTATATCATATTTTTATACCAAATTCGAGTTTCTTGAACAGGTATTGCAATCAAGGACCAACCCGTTGTTTGTGGCATGGCGAGGCGGAGCCGTAAGTCAATTCTAGTTTATAACCGACAAAGTAGTGGTGGCAGTTTCCATCCAATGAATCCATTTGGGTTCTAGTTATCTAAAACTTTAGCCAAAAATGAAACGTGTCATACGGGTTAAAGAGGTTAAAAGTCTATTAAAAGTTTGACAAAAAATGTTTGTGACACGACTCACTCTAAAACGTACCCATTTTAACACGTTACCCAACGTTCTTGACCCAACATTTTGCTACCTCTAGTACAAACGAATGTACCTAAACAATTTACGATTGCCTTTTGTTCTTGTAGATACTGGGTGTAATAGATTATGGACGTGATGCTTGGATATATCGAGAAGACTGGATTAAATAAGGGAAGCCACCATGTTGCTAAATTCCTGGCGTTGCCCACGCCAATCCTAATTGCCCTTCCACAATCATTTCCAGTGTTGTTGTTTTCGTTACAAGAATTTCCAGTACTGCCGTCGTTCCCTCGGTTGTTGTCGTTTTGATTTAGCAACGGCCAATCCATGTCGTAGACACCTTCATTTCCATACTGTAGGCTACTATTACAAGTACCTTGATGTTGCCATGTCTGTTGCCTCTAATGTCGTTGTTTGAAACGGGGCCCTACGATCTTTCACCACCCAAATCCATCTTTTCACATTCTGTGACACGTCCTGGAGCGCTATTCACTGTGCCTGTAGTCTCACCTTCTGCACTATAATCAATTGTCATTGCTTATGTCCTGATTGATTCGTAAGAGTCGACTCCCATAAGTTGCTGACTAAGGTTAAGAATTCGATTGGAGTCAATTCACTGGTGTCCGTTTCCGATAATTAGGGTCGTCCAAATACTAAGGTCGGTAAAGTACTACGCTCCTCTTTTTGTCTATCGATGTTGCAAGTTGTTTGAGTAATACACGGTCTGTCGCGAGAGTGTTGCAGAAGTAATCGCTCTTCGGAGTCTACGATGTCAATACATAGAGTTCCAACAAACAAAGAGGAGTGAGAAAGGTATCGACCAATCATTTAACGCCGCGACATCCAATTCAGGGACGTCCGTACAAGCACCTAACACTCTACCCAGTTTGCTAGGCGTTCAGATGGGTGTACAGGTAATACTTGATAGCATCGAGATTCGTAAGAATTCAAAGAGGAGTGATAAGATCACGTTCAAGTAGGAGACAATCACTGCTATAACTCCTAAAGATTTGTTACGTTTCACACTGTTCGAATAACGGAACAGAACCCCTTTTCCACTTGTTAAGGTTCACTGGGACTCGCATGCACCCCACATTATTATTATGTGTGCACCCACAATAATATTGTGATTTGCATGCTCATCTCAGTTCCTTCTAACTCATGTCAAATGGTTCTTCAAACTCAAATGTCAAACGGAGGTTGTCAAGGTAATAAGATCACAAAAATCCAAAGACTATGGCATACTATCAATGCACCATCTGTAACAGCCCAGCGTAACCACACCATGATATTGTCCGCTATGGCAGCCAGCACGCCCCCGGCGTCCGCCCCTCATGGTTTTCAAAACGCGTCATAATGTAAGCAAGCAATTCATGCAATCAGGCTATAGTGACAAGTGTGTGTGTTCGTATGTTGCATCATAAGCAATTGTGTACTAGTCATGTAGTGTATGTAACAAGTGAGAAAGACGAACCTTACAATCTGGAGCTGAGTGTCATGGTCGTATTCACGTATTCAGAAGTGTTCGGTTATAGTCTGGTTTTACAAAAACGTTTTAAAACCAAGTTCACTATAACCAGTGGCTCTGATACCAAACTGTCACACCCCCAAAATACCACCTAGGGAATGTCCCTGATAGGCGTGTGACGTTCCAACAATGAGCCACCAATTACATTTAACCCATACAAGTTTCAAAATAAAATCCTCAATTATTAATGAAAAATACCATCAACGAGTTTAAATGAAAACCAACATGTTCAGCGGAAGCATATAGTAAACCAAAATTAAACTGTTCAGAACCAATGTATAATATCAATAATCAATCACACGAATCCCTCCAGTCGACCCATGACCACTCCAGCTACTCCAGACAGCAAGTTTCCAAATCCAAGATATCTAACGACCTGTGAGCATGCAACAAGTGTATCAGACAACGCTGGTGAGTTCATAGTTTTACGAAAACGTTAGATACCAAGTTTTTACTTCCGTTCATTGATTACAATGTTGATAATACCTCGGATACAAGACGGCTCCTGATTTATTTTGCCCTTTCCCTAATGCTCCTATCAAAGCATTAGTCATGACTAGGTCATTAGTTCACACCCGTCCTCTCCGGTATGGGGTGAGGGTGCCAAACCTAAGTAGTGCTACCAACTAATACCTTGTTACCTCTCAGGTAACCAAACAACACGGAGGGACTTTAAAGGTGATAGGATGAGTATATTATCCAACATTCCAGATTTACCCAAAAGACATATTCCTCTCAGGAATACCCATGATTTACCCAAAAACAATCCCTCTCAGGGATACCCAAAGACTGTCCCAACCACCGGGACGCATGCTCAAGAGGAATGAACTCACCTTGGTTTTGCTCGGTTTATGATTATGTACTTCTACACTTTAAATGTTAAGTCCGTTACACGCGACCTAATGTATAATAAATGTAAGTACATATATGTAGGGTCATGCAATATCCTAGTGTTTCCAAACAACTCAAGGTTTAAGTGAACCAGGTTAACAAGCTGTCATATAATAGCACTCACGTAATAATACATCTTTATATCTGCTAAAACATTTCTGCCATCAAATACACATTCACAACTGAAGGATTTACTCCCATATCCAAACCCCACAGTTTCATATTCTAAAATTACCAATTCACATAATAATAATGTGCACCTAACATAAATGGATCCTCAATTCCACATACTGCATATACACACACATACAACTGATCGGCCCAATTTGAAATATTAAATGAAAAATTGAAGGTAGCCAACATTCAATAAAGTGTATCAGAAAATCACATGTATATGTCATTTCAATAGACAATTCAGAATTCATGGTCCAATAAATTTTCCTGCACATTTAATGAAAAGCTAATCTTGTCAGGTTCACATCACTTCTCGGTCAACAATACTCACGTGAAGAGGTTTTGGATAAAGAAAAGTCATCATACAAGACCCATTCATCATCACATAACACTTTTCTCATATAACTCATATTAATCACCTATGCCAGTTACTTCGATGTGCACATTAATGAACATACATATAAATCAAGATCATGCACAGGTTATCTAGACATATTATACCTAGTTATCAACACTGTTATGAGTCCATGAATAATAAGGTTTCGGCCCACTACACCAACCCTTATGGGCAGCCCACTATCTCCATCTAGATCCGATCATGAATTCAAAGAAAAACATGCACATATCAGTTTCTAATGGAACAATCAATCTCACGCAACCTTCCACTTGATAAATCACATAGCCGACAACATATAATCATGTAACATAGTTATCACGGATCATGCGTAAACACTTTGTATTAATTAGGCACATATAAACAAGAATCAAATGAGTAATATTAATGTGAACATGAAATTACTAACCACAAATCAATAAACTGGAACGATGTCTCGAAGGGGGGGGGGGTCTACTGCGGTACGGATTCTTGGAATAGGTAGGGTTTTGTTTGAGTTTTGTGTTATCTTGTTACGTAGCTATGTGTGTATATAATCTACAATAACCGGCCCCCAAAACAAAACAATTGATCCACTTGGGCTTTAGCCGGCCCAAGCATGACTTCGGTGTGTGTGTATAAAATCCAACTAATCGGCCCACTACGACATTGATTGGACTTGTGTGGCTTTGGGCCTAAGATAACCTGTATGCGTGGGCCGAAGGAGGTTATAACTAGGAAGAGTGTGGCCCAAACGTATGCGTGGCCCAATCACACAATCAATCCAACTCGTTTACGTTAGATTTAACAAGTACAAGTAACAAGCATTCAATGCAACGTGTGATAAAACGTAGCGTGAAAGGGATAATAATGCAAGATTAAAAGTTATGAGGCTAGGCGACACTAACCTTGAAAGTTCGGGTTGTCACATAACAAATTATGTGTGTTAACACGTATCGTAGAGAGCCTTGTATTATAGTACGGGTGCTTGTTAATGTTAACATTACTAATATTTTGTAAACATTCTTGTTGAAGGACCCTCGCATCCGAAGATGACGGGAGTCTAAAGATTTATCGATACGATGAAGAAATGTTCTGAAGTATGACAAGTAAGCCATACACGCCAAAGATATAAATCAAGTAATGATCTCGAATAGAGATCGAACAACAAGGAAAGTTTATCAGGGCGAGTATCTACCAGGTACACGTCTTAAATTTATAGTACAAACAGTAATATGCAACAAATACATAGTGAATCACAGTTGCATATAGAATATGAAACTTGGGAAACTTGGATAGGGTACCTATCCAGGATGATGTTTCCAAGAGAAATTTAGTAAAGATACTTATTATTCACAATTATGAATAACAAAACAATAAAAGAATTCATGTCATATAGAAACTTGCATGAGAGTAACCATCCAAGTAGATATTCTTGAAATAAATCCTATTGAGAAAAAGTAACGGTCACATCAATGAATGTGGTTGCATAAAAGATATATAATAAGGAAAACATTCTATATGTTTTGAATGAAAAGGGTAAAGCTAATAATTGTTAAATAACAATTAAACAAGGTTTTACCAAATAAAATCATAAATTTGAAAATGAATCGAGGATTTACCACCGTGTAATTCTTATAATGAGCACATTTACGTCCGATGTGGTAAGGTCGAAGCAAATGAAAAGTTAAAAGAACCTTGGAGTCAAGAAATCTTATAGGCATACTCGTATAAATGGTTTTCGTGGGAACCATAAAAAAGATACATGACGCACCTAGAAATAAACGACCCAAGGAAAATCGTGAAATAAGTCATTATGGACGAAAGAGCCATGGTTAACAAAAGGGCACGTAAAACCAACGTATAAGTGACCCCCGAGGTCATAGAAACGGAGGTATTGCCCACAAGGAAAGATGATCAAAGTTGTTGACTATGGTCGTAGAAAAGAAAGAATGATGATGATAATCATCATTCATGGTTATAAGGCCATCAAGGATGGTCAAATAAAGAACAAAGGTTTGGTTGAATAAAAGCGATGGATTTTGCTAAGACAACCAAACAGGTCAAAACGAGGTCAAAACAGGTCAAAACGAAGTTAAATATATGCGTAAACCGAGAAACGGGAACGCGGATTAAAATTCAAAAGACTCGGATTATGAGTTATGACTAAAAGATAATAAAATTTTGCAAATAGAATTTGTGATAATATGTTCAACTATTTCAAGGTTGAACGGGTTGAATAAAGAATAAAGTTGACTGTCATAAGTGATGAATTTCAAACGAACAAGTCAAACGGGTCAAATAAAGTATAATGCTTGATAGTATAAGTAAGCGCAAACCGAATAATGGGAGTGCGAAATATTAATGAACCTATGTAATGGGTCGTGAGAGAATATAAAAAGGAAAACACAAACCAAGTAACCGGAGCGTTAAAAACATTAAGATAAAGAATCCGGGTAACGGGTTGTAAAGAAATATAGGCGTAAACCGGGTAACGTTAAGCGTGAGACAAACCGACGCGTAAATGACGTAAGAAGTCATAGAGTCGGAAGAATGGTCCGAAGGAAAACAATTGTAGTCATGGACTACGGTCGAAATAAATGGATTTCAAAAATGAAAATATATGATTTTCAAACAAAAAAAGGGGTGCCTTGACACCAAGAATATTTTAAAGAATGAACGAGTAAAGGTATGATCTATGGGATCATCATAACCTTCGGGTTATAAAAAATGTAAAGGTTTACGAGACCAAAATGACCTTCGGGTCACGAATCAAGAGGAATGAACCTTAGAGGCCCCACCTTAAAGAGGTGGAAGCCTAAAGAAATAGCCTACAAAGCTAAATAAATGGGCTTATGGATTACTAAGGCAAAGCAAGGGAATCGGTTACGATTCCCACACGTAAAATGAGGACTGTAAAGGAATAAATGCCAAGAGGAATGAACCTTAGAGGCCCCACCTTGAGAGTAAAACTGAGTCCACTGTTGTAATCAAATTGGGGTTGGAGAAAACAGTGGTTGAAACCACTGTTGGGTAATATTTCATTGGGTTTATTTGGTTAAAACAGTGTTTTGTGGAGAAATAGTGGTTGAAACCACTGTTGGGTTAAAACAGTGGTTTGAAACCACTTTAGGGTTATAACAGTGTTTGAAACCACTGTTGGGTCAAAACAGTGCTTTGAAACCACTGTTGGGTTAAAACAGTGTTTGAAACTGCTTTGAAACCACTTTTGGGTCAAAACAGTGTTTGAAACCACTGTTGGGTCAAAACAGTGTTTGAAACCACTGTTGGGTCAAAACAGTGTTTGAAACCCAAGTTGGGTTAAAACAATGTTTTAGTTTCTTAATTTTTGTATTATTTGGCAGATCTTTGAAATATGATATTTGTTTTGAAAAGCTTAATGCTAATATGGTCATAGAGGTAAATACATATATCCTTTATTTGATTACCCAGCTTTCTTTAGTGTGTGTGTGTCATATTTCAAGAGGTTATCATTTTATAATAGCAACTACTATTTTGCATGGGTTTAAGAGAATTTTCCAAATATAAATGCAAGAGTAAATTGTCATTTTAGTCCCTGAGTTTTGTTCCAAATTGCCATATTAGTTCAAATAGTTTTTTTCTCCTATGGGTCCCTGAGTTTTCCATTACTTTTCCATTTGATTCCATTGCCTAACTCCGTCTAAAAACTCAGTTTTAACAAGGGGTATTTTTGCAATTGCGTTCTAAACTTTTCAACTTGTCATTTTAGTCCAAATCTTATTTTATATTATTAAATAAAAAATAATTTTGTTGTTATTATTATTATTATTATTACAAGACACCTGCATCACGATCCCCAAAACCATTTCAACATCTATCTCCACCAAGACCTCACCCCATTTCCATCACCTGCATCACGAACAAACCATTTCCATTCAAGACCTCACCCCAAATCACAATCCAAGACCTCCATTGTACTAAGCCTGACCGACTCCTCCAGCCGATTCATTCACATCACCGACAACGACCTCCTTCAACTTCTCTCCATGATCGGTTGGTGGTATAGAGAGATAGAGGTGGGAAAGTAAATGATGTGTCTGTATATGTAGATTGTTTTATGTTTTATGTTTTTTAATTAGTGGGTTTTTAAATTAACAAATAGAAAAATTAAGAAAATATGTAAGTGACAAAAAATACTGTTATTTAATTGAGGTGTTTAGACGGAGTTAGGCAATATGATCAAAATGACAATAAAATTGAAAACTCGAGAGGGACTCAGAGGAGATAAAAAACTATTTGGACTAAAATGGCAATTTGGGACAAACTACTAAAATGGCAATTTATATAATACAATTAAAATTGTATGAATTTTAAAGAGTAAACTGCAATTTTACCCCTGGGGTTTAGGCCAATTGGCACTCTAACCCCCTCTAACGAAATAATTGCAATTCCCCCTCCCAACGTTGGTGTTATGTCGCACATTTACCCCCTGGCGTCAAATTCCATGGTTATCTTTAAACGGTCAAATAAGGTCAAAGGGCAGAAATGTAATTTTGACTTAATAGTTACCTTATATAATACTATTACCCCTGTACTATTAGTTCCAACTACAATCTTACCCCCTAACCTTGTTTCCCCTCCCTTCATCTTCTCCGGCGAAGCTTCATCTTCTCCGGCGAAGCTTCATCTTCTTCAACGAAGCTTCATCTTCATCGGCGAATCTTCTATCTCTGATCTTTTATTCTAATTCTGTATTTTTTTAAGATCTAAATCATTCTTGGGATTCTCAGATCTAATTCTGTCTCATACTCTGTTATATTTCTTCAATGGCTACAACAAGTTCTACCATTCAATCTGCTGCAACATCAACTTTGAGTGGTCTTTTCTCTAATTTGAAATACAATCTTCCAATTAAACTTGACAATGAGAACTGAAATCCACTTTCGGCAGGGAACCTTTCTTTCTGACTTCTAAATGTATATCCTTTCTGAAATATTGAACTGAAATGCAGATGATGCAATGCTTGAGCCTGTTGATTTTGCATCAACACAAGACCTGAAATACACTCAGGTATCAACTGTTAACGTCTCCACTTTTGGCAATTCAATGGACCATTTATAACAATCCTCAAGAAAACCGACACCCTCGAATTATTTCTGACACCCTAATATATTTTAAAATATCCCAATATGTCCAAAAATACACCCCATACGTGAAAACGGGCCCCGAATACCTTAAATATCATAAAAAAATAATTAAAAATGGAATTTTTGGGTTTGAGGCGGGCCGCGTAAGCCTCACCTCAACCCATACGCAGGCCGCGACGATGTGAAACCTGGCGAAACCTTGGGCCGCCACGTGGCCCAACACATGTCGAGGCTAGTTGGTGACCCGAATCACCTACGCTGTTGACCAGCGTTGACGCGGGCCGCGTAGGCCTTCGCCTACATTTACGCGGGCCGCGAGAAACCCAAACTCAGCTCCTATAAAGCTGGAGCTTGGGCCTTCAGTTTATGTCGCTCAGATTTCTTTTCTTTCTCTCAATTCTGAAGTGTAGGCTTTATACACGGGCATAATACCCCCCCCCCTAAATAGCGAAGTTCTGCTCCGTTGTAAGTATTATAACCCCTGGATACGTATTAGATACGCTGCCCGATTGATCTAGGGTTCCGTAACGGCGGTCGTGGTTCTGCCCGAAGTAGTCGTTGGAATGCCGTCTCGGGGAGAGTATTACTAATGTTAAAATGGGTTATTATACTAACACGTGTGCATTTGTGTAAATTATGGATTGTCACCAGGAAACCCTAAAGGATAATCTAAGACAACAATGTGAGTTGATCCGTTTTTTGTAAATTTTTGTTAACTGTTTTTACAAAACCTCATACCATTAAATGTATATTAAGCAATTATTGAGTATTTGTAAGAATACAATTATCATGAGTATGTTGGGGTTTTGTATACAAAATTTGTTACCACCTGGTCAAGGAGTAACATTTCCACAAGTCGGGTCTGACAGTACCATGGATGTTAATTGATATAACTTGGAAACAAATATAATTGTGAGATCACCCTCAATACTGTACCATGGTTTTTATTTAAACTTGATTAAACTGGGATTCACTCACCAGTATTTCCCACTGACAAATGTTTTTAAAACGCGTTTCAGGTAACAAACTGTGAAAGCCAAATAGAAGCCAGCTGGACAGCACTGAAGGGTTGGAAAAAGTGGCAATAAAGTTATCTAAAATAAAATAGATGTTTTTATTAAATAAAATAGGATTTATTCCTATGAAATTGTGTGTATTGCAAACTTGGGTTTTATCCCATGTGTTTAATATTATGAAAATGTGGTATTTTACTCTGATCAAATATTTCCTAACTACGGTCCTGATGAAAATTCCGCTGCCAAATTAGACAAACATGCGATACCACCAAAACTGGCTCGCGGCCACCCGTTCCCGGGAATTAGGGATCGGGGGTTGCGACAGAAGGTGGTATCAGAGCTAAGCCACTGATTCAGCCACAGAAGTGTTCTGCTGACATCAAAATTCAAAGTGTTAGGAAATAAATTACAGAAATACGTGCATAACTGTATTTATTGTTATGTGTTATTTGACTATTTGTTAGTTTACAGTATGAGCGACCAAGGACCATCTGACGCGTATCGTCAATTGTCTGGTTCGCCTAGAAGCGAAGGCACCTCCTCTTCTCAGCCTGCCCTCTCAGGGTACTCTGCTGATATGGAAGAAGGAATAGTCATATTTAAGGCTCAGTCCGAGGAGCCATTCCCTCAGAAAAAGAGAGGATGGTTCAGTCGAGGGGCACACGAGCGTAGAAAGCGTATGAAAAAGTTACAAGACCAGAGAGCACTAGCAGCAGCTAAAAGAGAAACCGATGCCTATGCCCAGGATATGGTTAATAGGGGTATAGCCAACATCCATATCCTAGCCACCGCTGCAGCTGACCCTAACCTGGAACAAATGATAGCACCCCAATCCCAACCACCAATTCTTGACCAACCGATGGAAATAGAAAACCCTGAAAATCAAGTAGAAATACATGATTTCAATCCGGAAGAAATACCTAGGGTACCAGCACCAAACCCCCCTAGACCCAAATTAGGACCCCTGGTGGGACGACAATAGGGACAATGTGCAACGTTACCCAATACATGAAGACATGCCCATGCCAAACATAGGAGCCTACCCAGGTTTGGATCCTTTAGATCCCTATTACCATGATGAATTCATTAGGGAGATTTTAGAGAATCCTTACCAATTCCAGACACCTACACCCCATATCAAGAACCCGCACCCTAGATTCCGAACCCAGTCCTAGAACCTACACCCCCAATGAGTGCAGACAATGCACAAGAACTTAGGACATTTGTTGAGGAAGTTTTAGAGTGTAGTGAACGAATGAGACAGGTGGGAGAGCGACTCGTCTGGAAGTATGACGAGCGCAATATGGATTTCTGGATGAATCCATATCCATGAGTATGATGGTGGAGACGGTAGTAATAATAATAATAAAATAATATGTGTGTATGTGTATGAAAAAAAATATGTGTGTACGGATGCCTACTATTATTAGTCTAATTTTATTTCAGTCGTTATTGTAATTTTAATTTCAGTAGTGATGTGTAACAGATGCATATTATATGAATAGAGTAAAGTCGCAATGATCGACGCTTTTGATCAAAATGCATGTCATGTGATTTACTATATTAAATATTATTTTGTGATATTAATATGTGGTAAATGTTTAAAATTCATATGGCCGACGAAGGAAATCAAGAAAATCTGAATAACGATATCCAGAGTAACATTAACTTGGTTAATGAGAATCCAAGCATCAATAACAATGGAAACCAAGTGGATAATAGTGCTATCCAACACATAGTAGCACAAGGAATTATTGATGCAATGCCATTTATTCTTCAAACGGTTCAGGAAGCGAATAATAAAAGTAAACATAGCAGTAAGCGACCAATTGAACCAGAACACAGCGTGAACAATGGACCCGTACTTCAAATGCCCATTCCCAAAAGAAGAAGAACCGTGCCTTATGGTTGTTCTTATAAAGAATTCTGGTCCTGCAAACCAATAGAATTCTCGGGCAATGAAGGACCCATTGCAGCTCTACGCTGGATAGAAAAGACTGAGGCTGTTTTAAAAATAAGCAGGTGTGCTGAAGAAGACAAGATAATGTTTGCCTCTAATTTGTTTAAGAACTCAGCCTTAGAATGGTGGAACACTGTCCTCCAATCAAGAGGAAGTGATAGGATATACAACATGGAATGGGAGGAATTTAAGAATATGGTAGAAAGGAAATTATGCCCTCCCAATGAAAAAGAACAGATAGCAAATAAATTTCTGAACCTTAGAATAACCAGGGTAGATAGTAAGGGTTATACTACTACATTCTTTGAATATGCTAGAATAGTACCAACCCTTGCATCACCTGAACCAGTGTTAATCTCTCGTTACATATGGGGATTAATCGGAGAGATTAGACATGTAGTCAAGGCAGCTAGACCACAAACTATAGAAGAAGCTGTAGAACTAGCAAACACCTTCATAGATGAATTAATCCGTACTATAGAAGAAGACCAGAGGAGAAACCTAACCCAAAGGCTTACCCAAGAATTCCGTTCTGGGAATTACAACCGTAGAAATATGGATTCTACCTCTGCACCATTCTGCAAGGTCTGCAAGAAAAAACATTCGAGAAAATTCTCCACTCTTTGCAATTTCTGTAAAGCACCCAGACACAAGGAAGAAGATTGCAGGAGAAAATACAGTAATGGACTATGCTTCAGCTGTGGAGAAAAAGGTCACATCAAGCTGAATTGTCCGAAATTGGCTCCAGCTGTAAACAACAGGAACACTAAAAATGCTAGAGCATTTGTTCAGACTGCAGATGAAGCCAAGATGATTCCGGACGTCATAGCCGGTACGTTTTTAGTTAATGATGTTTTTGCTAAAGTATTATTTGACTCTGATGCAAACCAAAGTTTTATTAATACTTCGTTTTGCAAATTTCTAAATCAGTCACTAACTAAACTACCACAAGAATGTCTAGTAGAGACAGCTAATGGAGAAACTGTTAGGATTTCTGAAATCTTGCATGGAGCAAGAATAGAGTTTTTAAACCAAAATTTTATGGCAAACCTTTACCCAATGAATCTGGCAGAATTTGATGTCGTCTTATGAATGGATTGGTTAATAGCCAATAAAGCCAGTATTTTATGTGATCAAAAGTCAATTCAAGTAAATTCACCAAAAGGTGAAAAGATCATAATTAAAGGAGACAAACCATCTAGATCCACAAAATTCATCTCTGTGATGAAAACTGCAAGTTATATAAGAAAAGGGTCTATAGTATATTTGATTTCTATAATCACTAACACTAAAGGAAAAGAACTAAAAGACATTCCAGTAGTGTCTCAGTTTTCAGATGTATTTCCAGAAGAATTACCAGGACTACCTCCAGACATAGAAGTTGAATTCAGAATTCACCTACTACCTGGAACAGCACCAATTGCCAAAGCACCTTACCGTTTGGCACCCGCCGAAATGCAGGAACTAAAGAAACAGTTAGATGAATTATTAGAGAAGGGATTCATACAGCCGAGCTCATCGCCATGGGGAGCGCCAATTTTATTCGTTAAAAAGAAGGACGGATCAATGCATATGTGCATTGACTACCGTGAATTGAATAAAGTCACGATTAAGAATCGGTACCCATTACCAAGGATCGATGATCTGTTCGATCAACTGCAAGGAGCTCGATTTTTCTCTAAAATCGATTTAAGGTCAGGATATCATCAATTAAAGGTACAGGAAGAGGATATTCCTAAAACCGCATTCAGAACAAGGTATGGCCATTATGAATTTACTGTCATGCCATTTGGTTTAACCAATGCCCCAGCCGCATTTATGGACATGATGAACCGAATATGTAAGCCATATTTGGATAAATACATAATTATTTTTATTGATGATATTCTCATTTATTCTAAAAGTAAGAGGATCACGCAAAGCATTTGCACTTACTTTTAAGTCTATTAAGAAGGGAAAAGCTTTATGCTAAATTTTCAAAGTGCGAGTTTTGGTTAGAACAGGTACAGTTTCTTGGACACTTAGTTAATCATGAAGGAATTCATGTGGATCCAACAAAGATCGAGGCGATTACTAAATGGAAAACCCCTTAATCACCAACCGAGGTTATAAGTTTCTTAGGATTGGCCGGTTATTATAGAAGGTTTATTCGAGATTTCTCTAGAATAGTCATTCCTTTAACTAAATTAACATGTAAATCCATTAAGTTTGAATGGGGACCAAAACAAGAAGAAGCATTTAGAATTCTTAAGCAAAGATTAACCCATGCACCCATACTAGCGTTACCAGAAGGAGAAGGAACTGAAGACTTTGTGGTCTATTGTGATGCTTCTAAGTTAGGTTATGGATGTGTATTAATGCAACGTCAAAAGGTTATAGCTTAAGCGTCTAGGCAACTTAAGAATCATGAAGAGAATTATTCAACCCATGATCTAGAATTAGGAGCAATAATTTTTGCTTTGAAAATTTGGAGACATTATCTTTATGGTCGTAAGTTTACCATATTCACCGCTCATAAAAGTTTAAGATATGTTTTCGGGCAAAAGGAGTTGAATATGAGACAAAAACGCTGGATGGAGATGCTTAGTGATTATGATTGTGATATCCAGTATCATGAAGGAAAGGCAAATGTAGTTGCCGATGCGTTAAGTCGAAAGTATCATGAAAAGCCAAAAAGGATACGTTCTCTTAAATTAAATCTACAAGTAGATTTAAATGATCAAATTAGAAAAGCACAAGAATCAGTAATCAAGGATGATACTGAAAAACTAAAAGGTATGATTAAGGAATTAGAACAAGGAACAGATGGAATTTGGAGATTTCATAAGAAGAGAATGTGGATACCTAAATTAGGGAACCTGCATCATCGTATATTAGAAGAAGCCCATAAGTCTAAATATACAATGCATCCAGGGAACGATAAAATGTACCAGGATTTAAGAAAGAATTTCTGGTGGATAGGAATGAAAAAGGACATAGCAACCTATGTTTCTAAATGTTTAACTTGTTCACAAGTTAAAGATGAACACTAGAAACCCTAGGGTCGATTGCAAGAGTTAGAAATGCCAGTTATGGAAATGGGAATTGATAACAATGGATTTTGTTAGCAAATTACCCAAAACAAGGAAAGGTAATGATACAATCTGGGTGATTGTAGATAGGCTAACCAAGTCAGCTCATTTCCTACCAATGAAAGAAACTTTCAGTATGGAACAATTAGCTAAATTATATGTAAATGAAATAGTTTCATTACATGGAATTCCTTTATCAATTGTTTCTGATAGGGATAGCCTTTTTACCTCTCATTTCTGGTGAAGTTTCCAAAAGGCAATGGGAACTAAATTAAATCTGAGCACAGCTTATCATCCTCAAACGGACGGACAAAGCGAAAGGACGATTCAAACAATGGAAGACATGCTTAGAGCTTGTGTAATTGATTTTGGAGGTAATTGGGACGATCACTTACCTTTAATAGAATTTTCTTATAATAATAGTTATCACACAATTATCAATGCTGCACCATTCGAAGCACTTTATGGACGAAAGTGCTGAACCCCAGTGTGTTGGGCAGAAATTGAGGAAAAGCAACTATCTGGACCTGAGATAGTACAAGAAACAACTGACAAGATCATTCAAGTCAAGGAACGACTGAAAGCGGCACGTGATCGACAAAAGAGCTATGCTGACAACAAACGAAAACCCTTGGAATTTCAAGTAGGAGATAAAGTATTGTTAAAAGTCTCTCCTTGGAAAGGAGTAGTAAGATTCATCAAAAGAGGAAAGCTAAGTCCCAGGTATATTGGACCTTTTGAGATTATTAGAAGAATAGGACATGTAGCTTATCAGCTACAATTGCCAGAGGAAATGGCAGGAATACATGATGTATTTCATGTATCTCATCTCAAGAAATGCCTAGCTGATGAATCGCTAATAGTACCTCTTAAGGATATAGAGGTAAATGAACAACTCAAGTTTGTAGAAAGGCCTCTACAGATTGAAGACAGGAAAGTCAAGAATCTCAAACACAAGAGACTAGTTCTGGTCAAAGTGAAGTGGGACTCCAAAAGAGGACCTGAGTATACATGGGAGCTTGAATCAGAAATGCAAAGGAAATATCCACACTTGTTCCAGTAGATCTCGAGGACGAGCTCTAAAACAAGGTGGGGAGGATATAACAATCCTCAAGAAAACCGACACCCTCGAATTATTTCCTACACCCTAATATATTTTAAAATATCCCAATATGTCCAAAAATACACCCCATACGTGAAAACTGTCACACCCCAACCAATGGCGGAATCATCGAAGTGGGACTTGTTCAAGATTGCAAGAGACTTCATAACACTAATTGTGACAATATTTAATTCAACCGTTTTCATTTCATTAATAAATTGTCAAAACATTACAAGAAATTCAAATAACAACATTGTTCAACATAACGTAACAAAATTGATACAACACTTTAAACCTAAACGTCTAAATGGGTATCTAGGCATCTTTACTAGTCCATTTTCATAGCATCATCAATCCTCAACCTGTAACATGTTTAAAATAAAGTTCAATGCAAAAGCAAAGGCGAGTATACAAGTTTAAGCATAAGTATAAGTATAAAAGTTTAAAACGAATCCACATGGCAACTTTGTTTATACAAGATCTAACATGGCATGCAATATTTCTAGCCAACCCTCTGTTTACGCAAGCGGCCCTTTCCATAGCACATGTCATCATTTCGTTGCTATGAAAAGACCATAAGTTTATAATTCAACATGACCCAAGTTTAAAGGGGGCGGTGCGTTACTCCTATAGCGCTATACATGTCAAATGGAGGCTCGTGAAAGCTAATGACTAAAACATATCACATAAGTATGGTCCACGTAAGCATCAAGTATCATAACATAGCATTCATGTATAAGGATTGTTTTGTGCATTGCATAAAGAATACGTTGAAGTGTGTTTTAATAAGGTAACATGTTACACCCCAAAAAGTGGTAAACATAAAAAGGGGGTTGCGAGTATACTCACAAAATTTGCATATGCTTTCCGATTATCCAATGTGACGAAGTTGATGAGGTTAGAAGGTTGAATATGTTTGTGTAGGGATTTAGGAAGTTAAAACACAAGAATATAGGTATTCGAAAGTAATCATCCTTAAACACCAAGTACTTGTTCTTGACACTATGAAACCTCAAGGGTTAATATTTTCATGAGTAATATACTCATTAGAATCGTAACAAGTCCTTTGTTTTGGATGATGTATTTCTACTACTTTGACGAATGAACACAAGTCCACCATCAAGAGTTCGAATGGTAAATATATGTATTAGTATTATATGTATTATTTAGTCCAATAATCAAGCATGAGGTAGAAGATAAATCTTCATTTAGGTACCTCTATTGTGTCATAGAATTCATGTAGGAGGTAGGAAGAACAAGCTTCCATTTAGGTACCTCTTAAGTGTTCACCACTACACTTGATGTAAAAACAACCAAGGAGGGTCATGAACTAAGATTAATACAAGAATGTGACAACTATACTATGAGAAATCATCAAGCAATGTGGGGATTTTATGTTAGACAACCCAAGTTAGTCCATAATCACACCTTCATCAAGCTTGAAGCTTGAACATTACTTGTGGGTTAAAAACCCTAATTAAAACAGAAAGTATTTGAGGATTAACATCTGATGCTGTATGTCTCAACCTGGTTATTAAGCCTAACTAACCATAGAAGTGGTTATAAGCATAAGGACATAGGTTTGAGATGAGTTAGACTCAAGTTGAACAAGTTTAGTAAAGATTAGATGAAATCAGAAATGAACAGTGAACTTTGGAGCCTTTTTGCCAGAGTTCTAGGGACTTATTTACTGTGAAAAACCCATGGAATCAAAGCTAAGGTCGATCCAAGCACATAGGAAAAAGAATGGACTAAATCGGAGAAGTATTGAGTGAGTTATGCTCACTTTAGTGAAGGCTGAACAATCTGCTCGAACATGTGATTTCAGCTGCGTTTTTTTTTGGAGTTTTAGAGTGATTAGAGTGTTGCAAAAGTAGAAAAGTGGCTGGGATTAGAGTGGTATTTATAGGGAAGGATTAGGGTTAAGTGTTAGAGGTGTATTAAATGGAGTGGGTGGGGGTTGAACCAACAAATTGGAGCCAAAATTCTAACTCATGGCTGCTGAGTTCGGATCCTTTTTGGCGCTCACATGGCCTGTTTACGCTTCTTCTTTTTTTTAAACTAGATTAGATATAATATATATATGTTATGATATTATTAATTTATGTAGCATATATATCTATAATATATGAATGATGAACAAAGCCATAAAAGTCAAAGCACCAGCCATGTTTTTGGCTGTGGATCACGGCCGCAAGGCATCTTAAAGATCTTTTTTTTTTTTTTTTTTTTGCACATGGTGTTTGATTATTATTATTATTATTATTATTATTATTATTATTATGTATAAGTAATATTAATATAAGATAGGTAGTTCACTAAGCATATATATATATATATATATATATATATATATATATATATATATATATATATATATATATATATATTAATGTAACCATATTTCAAGGTATATTATGTATAATTACATATAATTAGGTAATGATTAAGTAAATACAAGACATATTTTAAAAATTAATCGAACATAAGAAGTGAGCAAATGTATGAACCAAGTATGTATGGATTGTAAAATGTATAACAATGTAACTACATGTATAGCACGTTTAAGGATTTGTCTTCATGATAACTGTTTGTAAATTAAACGCGTCTTTACGAGAAGCATGAATATGTGCCGAACGATTGTATGGATCAAATGTATAAACTGATTTAAATGTACAACTTGAATAATTAAACAAGGTATGAATTGGTATGAAATACTCAATTTTATCACAATCGAAGTCACGAATTACGAAAACGGAAGCGAAATACGAATACGATATGGATGTAAGTTTCCCAAAATAGGTACATGAATAATCTTTCTAACTAAAGTAAGTTTCAAAAAGCGAGTCGTTACAAAAACGGGCCCCGAATACCTTAAATATCATAAAAAATAATTAAAAATGGATTTTTTGGGTTTGAGACGGGCCGCGTAAACCTCACCTCAACCCTTACGTGGGCCGCGACGATGTGAAACCTAGCGAAACCTTGGGCCGCCACAGGGCCCAACACATGCTGAGGCTAGTTGGTGACCCGGATCACCTACGCTGTTGACCAGCGTTGACGCGGGCCGCGTAGGCCTTCGCCTACATTTACGCGGGCCGCAAGAAACCCAAACTCAGCCCCTATAAAGCTGGAGCTTGGGCCTTCAGTTTACGTCGCTCAGATTTCTTTTCTTTCTCTCAATTCTGAAGTGTAGGCTATATACACGGGCATAATACCCCCCTAAATAGCGAAGTTCTGCTCCGTTGTAAGTATTATAACCCCTGGATACGTATTAGATACGCTGCCCGATTGATCTAGGGTTCTGTAACGGCTGTCGTGGTTATGCCCGACGTAGTCGTTGGAATGCCGTCTCGGGGAGGGTATTACTAATGTTAAAATGGGTTATTATACTAACACGTGTGCATTTGTGTAAATTATAGATTGTCACCAGGAAACCCTAAAGGATAATCTAAGACAGCAATGTGCGTTTTTTGTAAATTTTTGTTAACTGTTTTTACAAAACCTCATACCATTAAATGTATATTAAGCAGTTATTGAGTATTTGTAAGAATACAATTATCATGTGTATGTTGGGGTTTTGTATACAAAATTTGTTACCACCTGGTCAAGGAGTAACATTTCCACAAGTCGGGTCTGACAGTACCATGGATGTTAATTGATATAACTTGGAAACAAATATAATTGCGAGATCGCCCTCAATACTGTACCATGGTTTTTATTTAAACTTGATTAAACTGGGATTCACTCACAAGTATTTCCCACTGACAAATGTTTTTAAAACGCGTTTCAGGTAACAAACTGTGAAAGCCAAATAGAAGCCAGCTGGACAGCACTGAAGGCTTGGAAAAAAGTGGTAATAAAGTTACCTAAAATAAAATAGATGTTTTTATTAAATAAAATAGGATTTATTCCTATGAAATTGTGTGTACTGCAAACTTGGGTTTTATCCCATGTGTTTAATATTATGAAAATGTGGTATTTTACTCTGATCAAATATTTTCTAACTACGGTCCTGATGAAAATTTCGCTGCCAAATTAGACAAACACGCGATACCACCAAAACTGGCTCGCGGCCGCCCGTTCCCGGGAATTAGGGATCGGGGGTTCCGACACCATTTTTGTTTGACTTTTTTTTTTATTTTCCTTTGAAATGAAATACATCCACTTGGTGATACCTTTGGAATGCAATTTCTAAATTATGCTCCAGATATAGAAACAGAGGGAATTTACCTTTTTGCCAGTCAAGAGTCGACTCGGTGAATAAGTCAAGCAACAGAGCAGGTCTGCAAAATCCTTTTACCTACAATCTTTGCTTCTAAATTGACCACCACCCATCAGATAGAAACGTTTAGGTACATAAATGCATCCTCTGAATTTAATCTATCTATAGGTTTCAGTAGCATGGAAAAGAGTTTTGATTCATTAAATGCCTAATTAATCATTTTCTTGTTTTTTCATGACATATATCATCTGTTTCTTCTGTCTGTCTGTGCTTCTTTTAAGTTTTAGTGTTTAGGAAAATTCTCATGAATCAATCAATTGGTTATCAATCTCATATGCTGAAATACATCCAGTAGTGGTTGAAAAAGGCATGGTGTTGATTTTGTCATCAGTGATAGTTGTGGAGGTGGTGGTTGGTGGGGGAGATGTTGTTGGTGATAGGTGGTGGCAGTGGTGGTTGATGGTGGTGGTGGAGGGCTTTTGAGGGAGGGGGTAATATTGCAGAGTAGAACAAACCATAAGGGGTAATATGAAAGGGTAACATAGTCATTTCACATTCCATTTAACAGATCTGTTAACTTATTTGATGGCAGGGGGTAAATGTGCGACATAACACCAACGTTGGGGGGGGGGGGGAATTGCAATTATTTCGTTAGAGGGGGTCAGAGTGCCAATTGGTCTAAACCTCAGGGGGTAAAATTACAGTTTACTCAATTTTAAATTACAAAAATTTGATTAGAATACTTTCCCTTTGATCTCATTTGCCGTCGTTTTGTTCTTGTTGCGTAAACAATTGAAGCAATTAACCCTAATTCCAGAAATCCTAATCGATTCACCAGGTAATTTGTCCATTCAAACCCTTAATTTCCTCCTTTTCATCGTTAATTTCAGATTATCTTTGAACGAATTTGTTTGTTGGATTCATCGGTCAAAATTAGTATAAGTTCCAAATCAATTTCAGTTTTTAATGTTTTAGTTTGTGAATTTAAGCCTTTTTATAGTGATTATTACGATTTGAATGATCGAAGATTGAAAATCATGTTAACAGTTTGATTATTTTGGCTCTAAATGATGCAGAATTTCGGAATTATGACTAATTAATAACTAAAAAATACGTGCAGCACTTCTAAAGTGTGATTCAGTAAGGGGATGTTTGTTTAGGCTCTTAATGGTTCAGACCTCTTACTTTCTGGTTTAGTACTTAATGGTTCAGACTGTTTGTTTCACGAGCAGATGTCTGAATGGTTCAAACATTTGCATCTGAATGGTTAAGATTTATACAGAGTCTGAATGGTTAAGACCTCTAATCCGAATTGGTCAGACATTTGCCTCTGAACGGTTAAGCATCATACAGGCTCTTAATGGTTCAGACCTCTTACTGGTTCAACACTTAATGGTTCAGACCTCTTACTGGTTCAGCACTTAACCATTCAGATGTTGCCAAACAACCCTTAAGAGTTTTTAACTGTTGTAGATTATTTCAACTCAATAGGGATCTCGAAACACTTTCTTTAGCCCATGCCGCTTCCATTGTAATGGTTAGGGGTGCGCATGGGTCGGTTTGGTTCAGTTTTTACAATTAACCATAACTGCTAACTTCGGTTATGGAATTTCCTTAACCATAACCAATCTTCTGTTACAGTTAATTGGTTATGAAGTCAGTTATGGTTCGGTTACGGTTATTTTTGGTTAATTAACCAAGAAAAATTTGAAATAAATAGGGGTGTTGTGTGTTATTAGAGGGGTGCATGGTTTGGACTTTGGACTTAGCTTGGGTCTTTTTTTATACAATAATCAAGACTCCACTTTTCGGTTAAACTACGGATGTGGGATTTAAATTCTCAACAAAAAAAATTACGATTATAATAAATGACATCTACATCAGGGTCATTTTGTTACTAACATACTTTAATCTTAGTAAAAAATCTCTAGATGGTTAATGTAAAACATAAATCCATTATATATAGACTTATAATTACATGTTTGGTTCGGTTTCGATTATATCGGTTAACCAAAGTTTCGTAACCGTAACCATAATCGGTTAGTTGGTTATACAAAGTTTCATAACCATAACCATTGGGTATGTCGGTTATCGGTTAATAGCGGTTGGGTTATGTCGGTTATGGTTCGGTCTTATCGGTTATGGCGGTTATTTTGCTAGGTGTTTTTGAAGAACATACATGTCGTTTTTTCCGTGGTGATATATTGTTTGATTGTATTTGAGAGTATTCGCTATGTTCCCATGTAGCTAAATGAGTGTTTGATGATCTGTTTTGACGCATTTTGTCACCGATCAAATGCGAATTAATTAGAAAGAGGTTTAAATTGGTATGACAGGACACGACATGAAAACATGATGCGAACCTGACACGGTAGTAAGTAGTTCGTGGGTTTATTCTAAAGGGTTCAGGCCAATTTCGGGTCAGACCCGTTAGCAGTGTACCTAAATAGATTGGTTATAATTGGCCCTATTTTATAAAAAATCTTTTATAATGTGTTTTATGTCATAATTTAAAGTGAGCGGGTTGACTTGTAGGTTCGTGTCAACTGACGAATATTTGTGTCTTGTTCGGGTTCACGACGATTTTCAGGTTCGACCCATCAACCCACAAACACGACCAGTTTACCATCCCTTGGTTTGAAGGCTATATTATACAATGAAGAATAGTTTTTGATCAATATATGTCAAGATACATATATGATTGTTAACATTGTTTTAAAAATGTTTTGTTCTTTTACTTTTCAGATAAACCCGAAGCAGTTCTTGATTAAAGCTCTATAGATTACATCCAAGAACACCATAAAATGTCGTCTGTCGTACAACTTCCATCTACAATGGCATCGTTGGTTCTTCCGAAAACCCGATCTACAAACTTCAAAATTTGGAAACCTGCAAACTATAGGTTAACCTTTCCTCACAAAACACTGCATCGTATGCTGCACAAATGTAACCCCACGGGACCCACCTCCCGTCAGATACGCTGTAGAAGAAGATAACACCAAAGGCGAGTTCTTAACGTCGTTAACAGGTCCCGCCACTTTATTTGAAACCCATGATTCTAATAAAAAACAGTCGAATCTGTAACAACGGATACAAAATGGGTCACAAAAGGCGGGTTTATTTGATGGCCCATGTGGCTCATGGGCCCGTTGGTTCTATTAGCCACGGGAATGGTTCCGACTCTTTGGTTACCAGTTTCGTCAATCTTTTTAGGACCGAATATAGCTAGCCTTTTGTCGTTGACCGGTCTTGACTGTCTATTCAACCTCGGCGCGTCACTGTTCCTGCTCATGGCCGACGCGTGCTCACGTGGCTCACGTGACTCAAGTCCCAACACCTGGCTCAAGACCCGTTTCGTAGCCGACCCCCGTTCGGCTACCGGTTCTGGAACATGGTCGCAACCATATCCGGTTTCATCTTTCCGTTAGCCATGTGGTTCGGTTCTCAAAAGGATTTTTTAACTTTTTTTTCAACCTCACGTTTCTCCAATTGTATCTTTTGCTTCTTGGGGTACAGATGCTGACGGAAATGCTGACGTGGCACTGGTAGTCGCCTGTGTGGCTCGTGACACCTGTCATGTATGAAGTGTATCGCGTGTTGCAGTTGATGAGGGGTTTGAAACTTGGGGCTGAGCTTGGTGCACCGGGTTGGACGCTTCATGTGATCAGGGGTCTGGTGTGTTGGTGGGTCCTGGTTCTCGGGGTGCAGGTCATGCGGGTTGCGTGGTATGCTGGTTTTACGGCTCACCTTCTTCAAAAAGAGTCATCCAACGCTAGTGATGTTCGAATTACTTCTGGTTGATGCACAATGCAAATTTCATGTTACCATTTTGGTATTGTTTGTTAAGTACAACAGTAAGGTGTAATGTACATACTTTTAGCAATTTAATGTTTGATGTTATATTTAAGGGGTCATGATAAAGTGGGGGTTTGTAGAATTGTAAAAACCGATCTAAATGGTCGGGTTTTCTTTCTTAGTTCTCGAATAAACCCGGTCTCCTGGTCCATGTCAAAACCTGAAACAACAGAGATTTGTTAAACATGCACGTTCAAATCTTTTCCAGATCTGGGTATGGGTATGGGATTAGCCATACTCGACCCATACGTGCACGACACCAACCGATCACTAGCGGTTTTTTTCTGGTTCACATTCTACCAATGTTTTGAGATTTGAACTGGCTTTCATACTGGTCGCACTACTGATTTACTGGTCGAACAACACTCAGAAACCGGATGAGTAATAACTAATTTCAAGAGAGAATTTTATGACAAATTTTAAGCTTTATATTGTTATGTTGTGTATAAACATGGTGTTTTTTTTCCTTCTTGAAAATAAACGGTTCATCGATTCATCTGCTAAAGCTCATGTACACGCTATGAGAAACCAATTTCTCATTGAACATAGCATAACGTTTAGAGACATGGGACGTCACCAGTTACCTGTTTACACGCTAATGGACATTTAATCCAACTAATTAAAACGCGTACTCCTTGAAAGTGATAGTATTGGATAGTGTTGATTTCTTTAAATAGCAGTAGTTGGTTCAATGCCGCAGTTCTGAATCAAACATGAAATGAACAACTTGTGTAACATGGCCATGGAACGAGTTCGAAGATCAATTTAAGGTCAGGATATCATCAGCTTAGAGTCCAGGAGGTAAGTATCCCAAAAACGGCATTCCAAACTCATTTCGGTCATTACGAGTTCCTTGATATGCCGTTTAGCTTAACAAATGCACCGGCGGTGTTCATGGACTTTATGAACCATGTGTACAAGTCGTACCTAGATAAATTCATGATAATATTCATCAATGACATACTAATATATTGACGACACAAGAAGGATAACGAACATCACCTTCGAACCATTCTTGAGTTGTTAAAGAAGGAGAAACTGTACCCAAAGTTCTCCAAATGCGAATTCTGGCTTCGCCAAGTCCAATTTCTCGGACATGTAGTCAACGAAAAAGGCATACATGTCGATCCATCTAAAATAGAAGCCATATAAGAATTGGAACTCACCAAAGGACCCCATAGAAGTACGCCAATTTCTAGGATTATCATATTACAATTGGAGATTCATTGCGAACTTTTCAAAGTGCTCCACCATTAACCCCCCCCCCCTCGCCAAGTCCAATTTCTCGGACATGTAGTCAACGAAAAAGGCATACATGTCGATCCATCTAAAATAGAAGCCATATAAGAATTGGAACTCACCAAAGGACCCCATCGAAGTACGCCAATTTCTAGGATTAGCATATTACAATTGGAGATTCATTGCGAACTTTTCAAAGTGCTCCACCATTAACCCCCCCCCCCCACTCAGAAAGATAAGATGTTCGATTGGGGAGAAAATCAAGAGACAGCTTTTCAAATGATTAAGGATAAGCTTTGTGAAGCACCGATCTTATCACTTCCGGACGATAATGACAATTTAGTAGTCTATTGCGATTGCATCACGTCAAGGTTTAGGATGTGTATTGATGCAACGAGAGAAGGTTATCGCATACGCATCCCGCCAGTTGAAAGTTCACGAGAAAAAATATACCACACATGACCTAGGGCTAGGTGCACTAGTATTCGTGTTAAAAATCTGACTTCATTATCTGTATGGCACCAAGTGCACAATCTTTACCGATCACAAAAGTCTTCAACATATATTTAACAAGAAAGAGTTAAATATGCGCCAAAGGCGTTGGCTTGAGTTGTTGAATGACTATGATTGTGCAATCAAGTACCATCCGGGCAAGGAGAACGTTGTCGCGAATGCTTTGAGTCGAAAGGAACGAGTGAAATCTCTTCGTGTACGTTCATTAGAACTCACATTCATAATAACCTCACTTCTCAAATTCTTGACGCTCAGCGAGAAGCGTTAAAGGAAGAAAACCTTAAAACAAAAATGCTTAGAGGCATGGAGAAACATTTAGAGTCGAAGGAGAATGGAGCCTTGTATTTCATAAGTAGAATTTGGGTTCCTGATTTTGGCAATTTACGAAACCTAATCCTAGATGAAGCATATTAGTTCAAAATACTCGATACATCCTGGAGCGGGTAAAATGTATCGAGATCTCAAAGAATTCTATGGGTGGCCTAATATCAAAGGAGAGATTGCAACTTATAGTGTCTAACATGTGCAAAAATTAAGGCCGAATACCAGAAACCTTCAGGATTGTAACAACACCCTGAGATTCCCACTTGGAAATGGGAACAAATTTCCATGGATTACATAACTAAATTACCCAGGACTTCTCAAGGTCATGACATGATTTGGGTAATCGTCGACCGATAACCAAGTCAGCCGACTTCTTATCAATATGCGAGAAAGACAAGATTGTGAAGATAGCTGAAACTTATCTAAAGGAAATCGTGGGGCAAGGCACAGAGTGCCTATTTCATTAATCTCCGACCGAGATGGTCAATTCGTATCAAGAATTTGGAAATCATTCCAAAAGGCTTTTGGATCTCGTTTAGATCTAAATACGACCTTTCATCCTCAGACCGATGGCCAAAGTGAACACACGATTCAAACCTTAGAGAACATGCTTCGTGCTTGTGTGATGGATTTTGGCGGAAATTGGGACACTCACTTGCCTTTAGTGGAGTTCTCATACAACAACAGTTATCACACGAGTATTAAAGCTGCTCCATTTGAAGAGTTATATGGGCGTAAATGTCGATCTCCACTATGTTGGGCGGAAATGGGCGACAAACAAATGATAGGTCCAGAGTTAGTACAAGAGACTACGGATAAAATATTTAAAATCCGAGACCGTATTAGGGCGGCTCGGGACAAACGGAAAAGCTACGTGGATAAACTCCGCAAACCATTATCCTTCAAGGTTGGAAACAGAATATTGTTAAAGGTCTCGCCTTGGAAAGGCGTAGCTAGATTTAGGAAACAAGGAAAGCTTAGCCCGAGATATACAGGACCATATGAAATCTTGGAGAAGATTGGAACTATAGCATATAAGTTGAAATTGCTAGAAACACTTAGTAGCGTCCACGACACTTTCCATGTGTCAAATCTTAAAAAGTGTCTTTCAGACGAAACACTTATTATTTCCCCGGACGAAATCCATATAGACGAAAAACTCCATTTCATCGAAGAACCTATTAAGGTTTTGGATTCAAAGATTCAGAAAACGAGGAGTCGTATCAAATTAATAAAAGTCTGATGGAACTCGAAGCGCAGACCCGAGTTCACATGGGAATGAGAAGACGAGATCAAAAGAAAGTACCCTCACCTGTTTAGGTAAGTCCCAGCAAAGAGTAACGCAACTTAAATTTCGGGACGAAATTTTCTTTAACAGGGGGAGAATGTGACATTCGGTAAAATTCCGGAAATTCCGTACAACCCGAACAACTATTACATTATTTGTTTTCACATGTTTGACTTGATTTTATTTGATTAAGTCTTAAAAGTCTAGGAATTATAAAAACCATAGCTTATTATGATAACAAATCCGTTACAACTAGAAACTATATCCTAGACTTACGGTAGAAACGCGAACAGTTTGCACAAATATTCTATAAAAACTTTGTCTAAAATAACATGTGCCTTATATTATTTAGAAAATTCCAATTAAAAACCAAATTGTCCAAGTCCGCAGAAAAGTACAGTAATCCTGCGGAAGTGTACAGCATTCCGCAGAACGAAACAGTAACTGTCCGAAAACCAAAAAATAAGTATTATTTATCATAAATAATATAACGAGTATTAAAAACGACACAAAATCCGCAATTAAATCTTATTGTGTTAAGCTGCACCGTTAGTTCAGTAAACTGCCTGACAACAAAGCCGGTACCGGAACTGTGTCAGAAATAATAAAATTTTTAGTCCGAAGAGTTGGATTAATAATTTTGATGATAAAACATGTGCAAAAACAATTTTTGTCATGGATTTATATAAATAAAACCCAGTGTTAGTATTTAACCCGGTACAAGACCTGAACCAAATTTTTCACCCGATCAACGAACTAATAATATTGTGGGTTAGTTTTATCTAGTGTCAAATTACTTTAAAGTATGAAAGCCTGATATGTTATAGAAATTTTTATATAAATTATCAAAGTTTATGAAGGTTTGTATAATAATCAAGTTTTATAAAAAAAAAAATACAAAACTCCTTTCCCCTCTTGATGATTCACGGCCATAGTGGGTCCCCACATGCCCACTCATCTCAAGTATTTTGTGTTGGAAGCTTGAGATTATGATTAGTGTAAGACTCAAATCTAAGGAAATCCCTAAAACACTCCATCTTCTCTCACATTTCCAACAAAACCATCAACTCTTCATCTCCTTCTTTCTCTCTCTAAATTTTTGGCTAGAACATCACACCACCATTGATGTACGTTAGGTGTGATATAATTTTGAAGTATATTTTAAGCTCTTTTTAACACTTTAGTCAAGTTTTAAATTTATAAAACACGATATTTTACTAACACTAAATACACATATGGGCAAGTGCACGCATTATGAGCGTAGTATAGCGTTGGTAAGATACCGAGGTCGTCCAAGGACACAAGAGCTTTTAGTACCGGTTTATTCTCAACGTCTAATCAAATCAAAATTTTGGAAAAAGGTTTAAACATGAAAAATAAAAACTAAAAATGCTGAAAATAAAAATAAAATAAAAACAGATAGACAAGATGAATCACTTGGATCCAACTCGCCTTTAGTGTAACCTTTGAAAGATAATTAATTAAGTTATTAATGCGTAATGTGGTAGGCCCCTCTTTTGAAGGTGACGTTACCCTCGGCTAAGTGGTTTGAGTCCGCAGGGATACAATCCCAAGTAGTCGGGTTAATGTATTAATAGTAGTTTACATATGAGGGGATCAAGCCATTCGCACCCTCGCCATCCAATACCAGTGGGTATTGAAGGAGGTCCTACTAAGCTTGACCCAGGTCCTTGCAGGATCTATACACTGAACAAGGCAAGAACCTTACCCATTCCCTTAACCCCCGACCAGGTAGCCAACATATCTCCATATAGACCGTGGAGATATGAATGGTGTAAATCTTTTATTTTATATAGACAGTAAAATAACGCCAAGACACCACGGACAAATGATAAGGAAGTTTCACCTTCAACATAAGAAACTAGTTATTAAAGTCATTAATACAAAACCAAATAAAAAGTGCGAAAAGATTAAAAAACAAAAGTATTACACTAAATGTTTGTCTTCACCAAGTGATGTAAGAGACGTAGGCAAACATGGCCTTTGATTGTCAAGAACTCTTACTATCAATCTTGGATCTCGAGAATACTACACACACTCTATGATGGATGACGGTGGTGGATGTGAGTTGTGATGGTGGTTGTCACAACCCCCGCCCCCTTATCTGTCCCGGGAACGGGCGGCCGCGAACATTCGTTGTGGTGGTATCAGCTTATTAATTTGGCAGCAGAAATTTAATCAGGACCGTAGTTAGGAAATATTTTATCAGAGTAAAACCACCTTATTTGATTTTAATAATCATATGGGTAAAACCCAAGTTTCTTATTACAACATACTTATAGGGATAAACCCTACTTTATTGAATTTAAACCATCGTATTTTAGATAACTTTTATAGCCACAGCTTAACAAGCCATCCGTGCTCTCGAGCTGGCTTTTTACTACTTGGTTTTCACATTTTGTTACCTGAAACACGTGTTTAAAAACATTTGTCAGTGGGAAATACTGGTGAGTGAATCCCAGTTTAATCAAGAAACATTTTATCAATTAAAACAGTATTGAGAATGATCACATTGTTTATTTCTACACAATTACTCATTCAGTTTTTGCCACTCGACCGGATCTGTGGCTATGGTCAAATTACCCATTGGCTAACTCGTCGTCCAATGGTAATGCATTATCATTCCGACATACTACTACTACTCGTAGTAATAAATTTTGTATACAAAACCCCATAATACCGGCAGTAATTGAAGAACTACAAAGACTCAATCACCTCTTAATCTTATTGTAAAACAATTAAGGTTTTGTAAAACATTCCAAAAATGTAAAAAAAAAGAGGATACCCTTTGAAAATAATCTATAATTTATACAAATGTACATAGGTTAGTATCATAACTCTTTGAAAATATTAATGATACCCTCCCCGAGACGGTATTCCAACAACTACGTTGGGCAGAACCACGACAGTTGTTACGGAACCCTAAATTAATCGGGCAGCGTCTCTATTACGAAACTGGGGTTATAATACTTACAACGGAGCAGAACCTCGCTAATTAGGGGGTATAATACCCGAGTATTATGCCTTCTATTCAGAAATTAAGATTGAGAAACGAATTGTGAGCGAATTCTAGTTGAACCCGATGGCTCCTTTATATAGTGCTGATACTGGACTCTCTCGCGGCGCGCGTAACATGAGAGCAGTGCTTACGCGGCCTGCGTTGACTACAGGTCAATGTATAGCTTATCCTGGTCACTGTGTAGCCTTGCCACGATGATGACACGTGTCATCACCGGGCTGCGCCACCATTTGGGACACTCGCGGCCCGCGTAAGTGTTAAGGGTAGCTTACGCGGCCCGCCTTAACTTAAGGAATTAAACGAAATCAGATCTACACCTTTATACCGCCCGCGTAAGGTTGGGGTGGGGTCCTACGCAGCCCACCTCAACTTAAATATTAAGTTTTTATTTATTTTTAATACTCTCTAATATATTTGAGGCCAGTTTTCGCGTATGGGTTGTAGTTTGGGATATTTTAAAATATATTAGGGTGTCAGAAAAATATTCGGGAGGGTTGTTATATTTTGGTACAACTCCTGGATTTATTTAATAGAATATATAGTGTACTCACACTTAAATATAGTAACCCAATTTCACTTTATCCCTACGTTACAAGACAGAACCCCAACGAATTTAGACAGAGCCTTGACATACGTTACGGGGTCCTACGTTACTTGGACAGGGTATTGGTGATCAGGGCTATAATACTTAAAATGGGGCAGGGCCTTATTATTATTATGGGTGAGATAAAAATATATATATAGCGAGAGAGAGAGTAGAAGAAGACCAACTGATGGAAAGTTGTGAGGATTAGTTGAAGCATGTCACTCTATACTATCCTTTCAAATTGTGGAGCTCACGGTAACAAGATGTACACGTATCTGCTTGCATTTAATTTCTTTTCGTCTAATATGTATACACGTGTAAGATGTAGTGGTTATTCTTGATTTATTTTATTGTTCTCATTTCGTAGCATCCTTACACGTATACGTTCAAAGATGCCAATTCAATTCATTAAGTTAACTCTTATTATTATTATTATATTTCCCACACATGCACTTACACGTGCATGTTATAGATATAATTTCAATATTTTGATTTAATTAATTATATATTATAATTAATTTAACTGTTTCACTCATTTGGTGCTTATAACTTATAAAATATAAAGTTTTATAAAACAATAAATATATTATTAGAACGAGAATAATTTTATCTACATTTTGAACCAAGTTTCATTAAAAACAGAGTAGATTCAAATATAATGTATTTTTATAATTAAATTATTAAATGGTTCCTATGCTTACTCAAAGTACCTCATATTTCCATTGGTCAACTTACCCATGATGCATCCTTTTAATAACATAAGTTTTTATATATATTAAATAAAAATTTTGGGAATGTTACATTCTCCCCACCTTATTTTAAATCTCGTCCTCGAGATTCCCTGTAATATGGATTAATATTTAGTTAGTTTAGTTTCAAGGTATATTCTGCCCTTTGTTTTGAATTTCACTTTACTTTGACCAGAACTATTCTCTATGTTGTGAGATTCTTATCTTCTCAAGAATTCTGAATGAAGGTAACATTACTGTTAGTGTAAGTTTTCGCGTAACTTTTATTTACAGGTTTTTCTAATGCGTCAATAATCGCAAGGGAATTTTTATACTTTCGATCACGTTCTAACTTTTAGAGTTCCTGTCGTTCATCTTGTCACACGAATTTCGAGGCGGATGATCAAACGAAATAGTGTTTGATATCGGAATTTAGAGACGTATACGAGAGATTCCTAATAAATAAATCTAAAATTATCATTGACACACTTGTTCGTGATTTATTCCTAATTGTCAATCAATATAGTCTTTGGATTTCCTCATAGACATACATGTCTATATAATATTTCATATACTGTAGTATGCACATTATCCATAATGTAAACAGACTCATAAGTCAGACATCAGGTCATGGTACTATTTAGGGAATTCTATTTATAACATATACCCTATCTCACCTGGTCTTGCCGGAGAGGTAACCCCATCTCACCCGGTCTCGCCGTAGAGGTAACCCCATCATGCCCAGTTTTACCGGAGAGGTAATTATCCCATAAATAGACTTCTCTCAAGTCAGGATTTTGAAAGTACATTGTTTATTTGTATCAAGAAACAAGGAAATTAGTATTCTCATGTTGGATAATATTCTAGAACAGAGTAGTATCAATAAACAAGAAATAACAGTGGCCAGTTGTTATTGCTTATTTATCATACAGGCACTGTTCTAGTCATCATCCTCACGGGATACCAATAACCATCACACTTTATCTATGCAAGTAATTGGCTTATCTCAAAGCTTTATACTAAGGCATTCTTCTTAGGTTCAAGTCTAAATACTGTCCTGGTTGTTACCAGTGAATATCAATATCCCAACTCTTCCATTTAAGCATAGATATTATTATGGTTGTGGTTTTCTTTTGGTTGGAGAATGGAGTTTCAAACATGTCATTGTCTCCATTGATACTATAGCTAGGTTTAATGTAATGAGTATACTTACAGCTAACTCTATTTATGTATATATAATCTTAGATTCCGTTACAAGGAATATTTTATTGAGACAGATAGCATTTTAAAACATAGTAGGTTTCATGGTTTATTCTTATAATAACTTCATATTTTCATATGAACTACCAATGACATTTTCTCTTATGTTTATCTTACAGAAGAGATTATATATTGGGTATACCATTAAGAAATTCTATTAGGTATATGCATATATGTGTATAGAATTTTCAAATTTCTAGTTAATATTAAACTTACGAAATATTTACACACGTATATATAATACTAAATTATTTTATAAAAATAATACTATACATCCGATGGTACCCATCATCAAGCTTATTTCCGTGACTTTATTTTTAACTAGTGGGTTGAACCATAAAGTATCAAAACTTAACTATCAATTTATTATATATTATATTATTTATTCAAATAAGTACGTATGGTAAGTAATACAGAGTTGACGTTTCTAAAATTGATTCTAACTATATTTGAGTAATATACATGTATTGAAATATGTATGTATATCCCATACAATAATAATTTATTTAAAGATGTTACAATATTAAAATTGTAATCTGATTTTTAAATAAAGTTTTATAAAGGAAAAACGTACTAAATACACATTTGATTCAACTATTCTTATGTGGGGTATCCATTTTTAATTCTAGTGTGAGAAAAATGAATGTTTAGGAACATTTTAACGTGCCAGGTAAAATAAATAAATAGATACTAAATTATTGATTTAAGTAGGATAAGAAAAGATGTTTTCACTGTTGCAATATCCTTACTTCTAAAAATTTAATTATCTAATCTTTTACCACAAGTAAATGTGCAAGGATCAAAAATATACATTATATTATTTTCGTATAGTATAATATACTTATACTTATGAGAAGATAGGATTTGTATACATATTCTAGTAAAAAGATCTAATAGTCTTGTTACATTTTAATAAACCCGCGATGGACTTATAACATAAGTGCATATACTATTCTAAATACTATTTTACACTTATTAGAATTTATTACACCATGATATTTTTATTAAAATTTTAGATATAAAATATATCTTTTACTTACTGTACTATCTTATAGTAAAATATACAATTCATATATCATTGTAAAATGTTTTATCATTATACTAATAATATAAAAGGTACGGATGAACTCAAATATTATGCGTTATATTATAAGTGTAATATATAAGTCAGAAAATGCATTTGACTTACTGTATGAGTCGAATACTTGAAAAATTTTATATTAGATTTTTAGATATTAAATTATTTTCCAACCGAAAACCGTGTATGATAGATAACTATATGTACTAGTGGATTTCTATCTTTGGTCAAACTTTAACACCTGTTTGAAAAATGAATATTTTCCTCAAGTATTTTGTTAAAGATACTCCAAAGATGTACTACAAAATAAATTTAAGTTTAAACTAATAAATTATTTTGAGAAAGAACATCTTAATAAAATAATTAATTTCTGGTTTTAGGCAAGCCAACAAACCATGTGCTAATATAAAAACCAAAATCAAAAACTTCGCAACTACTTAGGGTAAGTTTAACATTCAATTTATCAACTCCACTCATTTAATAATATTGTATTATTTAACTATTATACATTAGCCAGCTGACTCGAATATTTTTCTTTATAATTTAAGATACACAATCCTATAACTAATATGACTGGTTAATCTAATTATTAATTATTTCCAGGCATAAGACCTATTCTGGACTTATCTTAATATTAAAGATCTATAAAAATGCTTTCATCGTTTAGTTAGGCCTTTTCTTCGTAGTCCAACCAACCCAATTTCTAAAAATTTTTAAATGATTTTATTAAATCATGAATACCCATCATATTCATTTAACCATCTATTTTATTACTAAGTATTTTAATAGAAATTTTTACAAGTAATCCCAACATCAATTATTTCATAATACTATGAAAGTATGAAGTCTTATGGTCAACTAGTTATAAACCAGAAATGATAAAATAGAGTGAGACATTGATACACCTGGGTTTTAAAACTTGCTTTGGCTAGATCCACTAAAGCAATCTTTTAAAGATTTTATTACTTCTTAAAATCATTTCGGTTAATTTAATAGCTTCGGTTTTATTTATTGGAATATAAATTATTTTGAAACAATATTATTAAAACTACAAAGTTTTAAAGCTTTATACCATATATTTCAATATGTATTTTAAACCAAAGTAAATAATTGGTTCCAAAAAGAGAATCATAAACATGACTGCTTTGTTAATAATCAACTTAGTTTGATGTATATTATGATATTATTTGAGTATGTGGTATTAACAGACAAATTTTTAGTACAAACATTTGGGTACAATCATAAAAATAGATTGATAAAAAAACGGCGAGCATTGCATCTTATATATATATATATATATATATGTGTGTGTATTTATTACAAACTACAACCGGAATTCAAAATAAACTAGGGATTATGCATCCGTAACTTATTTTAGTCTATTTATGTTATAGGAGTATTATGCTCAACATGCCTTTATGTAAAGTTTATTCTATCTCCTATCTTTACTAAGTTGTTATCTAATAGGCAAAGTTTATTTTAAAGTTTCTAGCTCATAGGAGGCATGGGTACTGGTACTGGTTTGGCCGTTCAACTATTTAATATAAGTTAGCATTTACTGCTGTAGCGGCTAACATATGGAGATTTATCCATTGTTCATCTAATTCATCGTTCCGTAGTAGGTTATTGCCTGTTTCCTGAGTTTGTGCATTTATTTCCTAACTGATTATTACTCCTTTCGGTTGTGACTTCTTTATTTTCTCTCGACTTTTGCTAATTGTTTTGGTCAAAAATTACCTAAGCGATTAAGTGATCAAATTAGTTTTGTGAGGTAGTGTGCTAGTAATACTTTGTGAAAAATATGTTGGTTAAGTTGTTCGGTAAAACAGTTTCAGGATACGGCTCAGGATATCAAGCTGTATCTATAATCAAACAATGAGCAAAAATGTAAAGGTTGACACGTGATGTACAAGGAAAGCCCTTGATCAATCTAGATCTCCGACATAAAACCTCGGGAGCTGACAATCGTCGGCTGCCTTGTTCTTCTTATTGCTTGAATAACCAGGATACAGTGCAGGATATGATACGGATCAACTAAGTGTTACAATGCGATTCGAGTACAAGTGTGAGTGTTTGTGAGTGGTTACGGGTGGTAGAGAGCAAGAGTGTACGAGAAATTGTGTGTGTGAAAGTTATGTCTACCTATGATCCGATCACTCCTTTATATAGTAAAAGGAAACAACTAACTATGCTAAAAATCCGGGATATTATGCAAAAAATCCGGGATACTGAGATTATTTCCTTTCTGAACGTTGCCAGGCTGTATCAACTCATTTTCCACGCGCATTCCAACTATAACTCCGGGATTTAAGCTTCCATAACCGTTATAACATTAGTATCTTTGACCAATCTTTGTAACTTTCCATAAAACATGTCAATCTTCAATGTTGACCGTTACAAGAGCTATTTTATCACCATCAACGTCCTTATCCTAACCAATTTGAGCGGATCTTCAGGATGACTTGGTCTCCATGAACGTTAGTCCCTTGTAGCCAACGTTTTACAAGCAAATTGTTAGTAATAGTCAGGATACTGCCTCAGGATGTTACCAATATCCTGGTCCGGTATCCTGATCCGGTATCCTGAACATATACAACTAATAAAAAATCAAGATACAAAGTCAGGATATGGGCTTAGAATTTCACCCATAACAATTGTCCCCAAAAATATAACTGTTGGATATCCTGATTCCAACGGGTATATTTTTTAGTCATTCCAACATGTCTGGTAAGGATATATGTTTTCTTCGATCTTGAGAAGCTTGACAGCTATCCCAAGCCTGTCCTGGTGAAAAAGGATCCATCTGTTGCTGCTGCCAAAGGTTTCTCTTATGATAACCTTGGCTTCACGGAATCTATCGAGCCCATGACCTCCTTCCCTAATAAGGTAAGTATCCAGATCTTGTATCCCGTACACATATACTGAACCTGTATCCTGGTTAGTATGTCTTTAAGGATACCTATATTTTGCTTTGTAGGGTCTGAATCATCTGGTCGTCCTGTGCTTAGAACAATTTTAATTTCCTGCAAGCTTTAGAACAATTTAACAGTTGGAGGTGGAGGGATCTCGTGTTTTCAGAACGAAGACTTCAACTGTTTATGTAAATATGCTTTAAAAACTTAATTGTGTTCTTGGTGGATGGGTCTCTTTTTGAGACGAAACCAAGAATACAATCTTTTGGACTAATAGTAATAAACCGACCTTTTAGTCTTATTTATTATGTTTTTATTTTGAAAGGTATGTTTTGAATATCCTGATCAAATATCCTGGTCAGGATATTGATGAAATGTTCAATACTTTTGTCATAAAAATGTTAGACAAAACTTGGTTGAATATGACCTTCTAGAAAACTTAGATCATTTAGATAAGGTTTTCAAGACTTGAAAAATAATAAATCATACCAGAAACACTTAGGCAATAATTTCCAACCTCAACCTTTGAATCCTTTGCAATGTCCCCGGCATGGATGTCCCCTGTCTGTGCAGGATATTGCATCAATATATGACACACTTAAGTATCTCTTCACTTAGTGATTAAACTTCATGACTTTTCACCAACAGAAGAACATGTGTAAACACAATCGTAGTTTGTCATATCTTTGGAATTTTTTTTCAAAAAGTTTAGTTTCACTGGGGATAAACCCTTAATGTACTGGGGATAAACCCTTAGTATCCTGGGGAAAATCCCAAATTTTCGTGCGCTACAGGCGGGAGTGTATAAACTCCAAGACTTAGAAAGGTGAAAACCTTTAAACCTTAGAGAGTATGAAAATACCCTTTCGCGAGAGAGGGTGATCAATCCTCATATACCTTAAGGATCCAGGGTATAGCCAACAGTAACGAAATTGTCAGCCACTTTTACATGAATTGGTCCCGCCACCTTGAACTATCCCTGGATAACTTGCGCTCCAGGCGGGGTGTTTAAACCCAATTCGGGAGAAAGGTGAATACCTTTAAACCTGTGAAGGGATCAGGATCCCTTAAACGTGAGAGAGGGGGCCAATCCTCTAATCTTTCGAAGTATCCTGAGTGTGTATCCTGGAGCTATATCCCGAAGCATATTCTGCAAAACAACCTTAAACTAAGGTAACACCCCTCCGATGCTTAAGTTAGTATTGGGTTCAAATAAAATAAATTATATTTAAAAGAGATAGAATTCATACCATCTTGAGTTAGAAATTAAATTCTAATCTCACTTGAAATAGGCTTTGAGATGTATAGCATTCCAGGATCTTGGTAGCGTATCCCCTTCCAAATTCTTGAGTCGATACGCTCCTTTTCCTACTTCTGATTCAATCTCATAGGGTCCTTCCCATTTTGGAGCTAATTTTCCATCGGCAGGATTAGTAGTATTCTGAAAAGCTTTCCTTAACACCCAATCTCCAACTTGGAACCTTCTAGTCCTTATATTCTTGTTATATGCTCTGGATATCCTCTGTTGATATGCCGCCATCCTTAGCTTTGCTGCATCTCTTGTCTCATCAATAGTATCCAATTCTTGACATAAGATTTCAGGATTTGATTCAGGATCCCATAGGCTTGATCTCGCTGTCGGTATTACCATTTCTGTCGGGATCACTGCTTCTGCCCCAAATACCAAAGAAAATGGGGTTTGCCCAGTAGCATTCTTCACAGTTGTTCTATCAGCCCATAGGACAAATGGTAGTTCCTCCGCCCATTTTCCTTTTTTGGCACCTAACCTCTTCTTTAAATTGTTGACGATTATCTTGTTCAAGGATTCTGCTTGTCCATTTGCTTGAGGATGCACTGGTGTTGACGTAATCATCTTAATTCCCCCACTTTTGCAAAAATCAGTAGTTCTTTTGCTGATGAATTGAGAGCCATTGTCACAAACTATCTCAGCCGGTACCCCAAATCTGGTCAGGATATTCCTCTTTATGAAGGATACCACTTCTTGATCCCTGACTTGAACAAAGGCCTCGGCTTCAACCCACTTGGAGAAATAATCTGCCATTGCCAGCATAAAAACCTTTCCTCCTGGAGCCTTTGGAAGTTTTCCCACTATGTCCATTCCCCATTTCATAAACGGCCAAGGGGATACGATAGGATATAATGGTTCTGCAGGCTGATGCTGGATGTTGCCGTGTCTTTGACATGCATCGCATTTCTGAGCATACTCCGCAGCATCCTTTCTCATGGTCGGCCAGTAATATCCTGTTCTCAATACCTTCGAGAACAGAGATCTGACCCCAGTATGGTTGCCACAGTCTCCTTCGTGTATATCCTGAAGTACCTCCTTGGTTTCAGGATCTTCCAAGCACCTTAGGTACGGACCTGCAAGGGATTTCTTATACAAAATATTATTTATAATAGTAAAACGAGATACCTTCGTCCTAAAAGCCTTAGGATTTGCATCCTTTGGGATATCTCCTTCTTGAAGATACTTCACAATTGGAGTCATCCAGGATTCAGGATCCTTCTCAGGATATCCATCACCAGGATCCTGATTACATGCTACTTCTTTATCCTGAGATTTGAAATGTTCCATTGTAGGATACAAGATGTGCACTATTGGTATCTGAGTTCCCTCCGATATCTTGACAGTAGATCCTAAGTTTGCTAGAGCGTCATCTTCAGCATTCTTTTCTCTTGGTACCTGTTCAAGTATAAAAATTTCGAAATATCCTGCTAATTTTTTAACAATTTCAAGATATTCAGCTAACTTTTTGCCTTTTACTGCATAAGATCCATTGAAATGGTTAGTAACCAACAGGGAATCAACATATACTTGTAAATATCTAATATTCATATTTTTAGCTAATTCTAATCCTGCTATCAGAGCTTCATATTCTGCTTCATTATTAGTGGCAGGAAACTCACATCTAATAGCCTGGGGTAATATGTCCCCCTGTGGCGATTTTAGTAGTATACCCAAACCTACACCTCTTACATTAGATGCACCATCAGTATATAGTGTCCAGGATTCTATATTTTCTCCTAGTTGTTGCACTTCTAGGTCTACTTCATTTTGAATATCACTACTGAAATCAGCCACAAAGTCTGCTAGAGCCTGAGACTTTATAGCATTTCTAGGTTCATATACTAGATCATAAGCACTCAATTTTACTGACCACTTAGCCATTCTACCCGACATCTCAGGTTTCCTAAGCACATTCTTAATAGGATAATTAGTTTTAACATGAATCCTATGTGTCTCAAAATAATGTATAAGCTTAGTTGATGCCATAACTAGGGCCAATATTAATTTCTCTAAGTGTGAATATCTAGTTTCAGCATCTAATAAACTTTTACTAACATAATAGACAGGATACTGCTGACCTTCGTGATCCTTAACCAAAACAGCACTTACTGCATTCCCTGATACTGCAAGATACAAGGATAATGGTTCACCATCCGCGGGCTTCATCATCAGAGGTGCGGTTGAAAGATATTGCTTTAATTCCTGTAAGGCTGCTTCATGTTTTTCTCCCCACTCGAACCTCTTATTCTTCTTCAGGATATCGTAGAATTCCTTACATTTTTTCAGAGGATCTTGATATAAATCTGTTCAATGCCGCTACTCGTCCAGTTAATCTTTGCACATCTTTCATGTTGGATGGTGACTTGATATCCAGGATAGCTTTGATTTGTTCCGGGCTTGCTTCTATACCCCTTTTAGTCACCATGTATCCTAAAAACTTTCCTGCCCCCACTCCAAAATGGCACTTGGCAGGATTTAGTTTCATATTGTACTGGTCCAGGATATCAAATGCTCCTTTAATATCCTGGAGATGATCCTCAGCCTTCTTGGATTTGACTACCATATCGTCAATGTACACCTCCATGGTGTGCCCCAGTTTGTCTTTAAACATCATGTTCACCAATCTCTGGTACGTTGCACCTGCATTTTTCAAACCAAAAGGCATAGCAGTATAACAATAAATACCTGTTGGTGTCATGAAAGCAGTATCCTCCTGGTCTGAAGGTTCCATTTGAATCTGCTGGAATCCTGAGGATGCATCCATGAAGGTTAACATCTCATGACCGGCAGTGGCATCCACCATCGAGTCTATATAAGGTAGAGGGAATGGGTCTTTAAGACATTCTTTGTTCAAGTCTGTGTAATCTACACAAACTCTCCATTTCCCATTCTTCTTTTAGACCACGACCACATTTGCTAGCCACTTGGGAAATTTGACTTCCCTGATCATCTTGGACTTCAATAGTCTTTCAACCTCTTCTTGAATAATTATGTTTCGTTCTGGAGCAAACTTCCTTCTCTTTTGCTAGACAGGCTTGAAAGACCTGTCAATTCCAAGCTTGTGGGTTATAATGTCCTTAGAAATACCTGTCATATCCTCATGCTTCCATGCGAATGTTGACATCCTGCATTTCAAAAAGTTAGTTAACTGATTTTCAATATCCTAAGGGATATTGGCTCCAACGAGCACCGAGATATCTGGATTATCCTGATCCAGGATAATTTTCTTTACATCCTGCTCTGAAGCCTCCACGATATCCTGGGCCCGCATCTTTAATTGCTATGCTGCATTAGGCTTGGTTGAGGATTTCATCGAGGATGAGTAACATTCCTTTGCCTCCTGTTGATCACTTTCCACCTTGACAACCCCCCAAGGAGTAGGGATCTTGATACACTGATGATAGATTGATGGCACAGCTTTCATATCATGGATCCACAGCCTACCCAATTTGATATTGTAGCAGGATAAGGAGTCCATGACACAGAAGCGTTGTATTGAGTTGACTCCTTCGACATATACGGGCAGTTTATCTCCCCAACAGTATTCTTTGCTTCTCCACTAAACCCTACAAGCACAGTGGACTTTGAGGTAATCTCCATCTCAGGGATGTTCATTCTCTTCAAGGTTTCCAATTGGATGATATTGACTGAGCTGCCATTATCCACAAGTATCCTGCGTACAAAGTGATTAGCAACATATAAAGTTATTACTAGAGCATCATGATGAGGATCCTGGACAGTATCCCTGTCATCACTATCGAACGTGATCATTTTATCAGTCGTGAGGGTTGACATCCTGGTTGGCTTATCTCCCCTTTCTGCCTTAGCCTCCTTTGCATGTCTTTTGGCTGCAGAATAAGAAGTTCCGCAGATATCGGACCCTCCTGAGATAAAGTTAATTATCTTGGCGTCGGCGGGAGGTGATGCTGCTCGTTCAGGATCCTTCTCAATATCCTGACCCTTATTCTTATTTCTGCCTAGAAGATCCTTCAGATATCCTTTGCTTAGTAGGTAGCTTATTTCTTTCCTCAGGGCAATGCAATCCTCAGTAACATGTCCAAAATCCTCATGGAAGGCACACCATTTGGACTTATCCTTCCAATCAGCTTTTTGTTGATTCTTCCGAGGCCACCTGGCTTTATCTCCCAAACCCTGCATAGCATACATTAGTTTAGGTATATTAACAGAAAGACAATATTCTGACAACTCAGGATACTCCTCAGGATCCTCGTCTTGGACAACGTTCACTCTTTTGTTTTCATTTTTATCATACGGCCTAGGGCAGTATGGTTTATGTGAAGATTCTGATTTCCTGTTTGTTGACTCATATGTTGAGGATGCATTCATCCTCTCTTGCATTTTCTTATCATCTTCAAGCCTGATATATCGCAAAGCCCTGTTTCGAGCTTCGTCCAAGTTCCTGCAAGGATTCATCACAAGATCCTGATAAAACTGGGAATCCCTTTGTAGTCCCATTTTGAATGCTTGGACTGCTGTAGCAACATCAAGGTGTGGGATATCCAAGGATTCCCTGCTGAATTTGTTCACATAATCCCTTAGGGATTCTTGAGGTCCCTGCGTTATCCTGTAGAGGTCACTTGTTAGTTTTTCAAAGCTTCTACTACAAGAAAACTGACTATTAAACAAATTAACCAAATGAGCAAACGATGTAATTGAATGAGGTGGAACATTTAGAAGCCATTTCAAGGCTGATCCTGTTAAAGTAGAGCCGAAGCCCTTGCACAAGCATGCTTCCTTAAGATCTGGCGGGATAGGGTTAATCTCCATCCTTTCCCTATACTGGGCAATATGCTCCTCAGGATCCGTCGTCCCATCATACAACTTCATGTTAGGAGTCTGGAATCTTTTTGGGATTTCTGCATCACAAATGGGGTGAGCAAAGCGGGATATGTTGTGACTATCCCGGGATACTTCCGGTATAGGCTGCACTATTCCAGGCACACTTGATATCATATCCTTCAACTTTTGAAGTTCTCTGGTTATCGCTGATGTCACGCCTGCATCCTGCAATGATCCAAGATTATTAGTAACAGGGATATTGGTGTTAACAGACAAGTTACCAGCTTGGTGATTCTGGCCATATCCTGGACCACATCCTGGAGCATATCCTGGATTTCTCACAGTTGACACCCTGACCGAAGAGGGTATCTCAGGAATATGACTCTGGGAATGGCTAGGCACAATATTCCCCCTGTTATCCTCAGTATATACTGCCGAACTGAAGTTCAAAGATCTAGGCTGCAAGGGAGTGACGGTATCCTCAGTGGGCCTTCTTGAGCTAGATTTCAAGAGTTGTATCTCTCTCATTAGCATTTGGTTGGTCTCCTGCTACTGCCTCATTTGTTCCTGTACACTACCAAATAAAGTTAGAATTTCTTCATTAGAAGCCAAAACAGGACCAGATTCCTGAATATTCTGAGTGGGAATAACATCTCGAGCCACATGAATTTCGGTTCCTTGTGAAGAGGCTTGCGTTCTCGGAGGAGGTGGTGGAAGCATCGAACCAATTGTTGTAGAGGTTGTAGCAGACACGGTGGAAGAGCTCATGTTTGATCTCGAAGCCATTGAAAATAGTGTAGCAAAAAGTTTTTAAAAATAGAAAACCAAGTAATGATTTTGCAAAAGCTTTTAGTAGAAATAGCACCACTTGCCCCACGGTGGGCGCCAAATTGTTTTGGTCAAAAATTACCTAAGCGATTAAGTGATCAAATTAGTTTTGTGAGGTAGTGTGCTAGTAATACTTTGTGAAAAAATATGTTGGTTAAGTTGTTCGGTAAAACAGTTTCAGGATACGGCTCAGGATATCGAGCTGTATCTATAATCAAACAATGAGCAAAAATGTAAAGGTTGACACGTGATGTACGAGGAAAGCCCTTGATCAATCTTGATCTCCGGCATAAAACCTCGGGAGCTGACAATCGTCGGCTGCCTTGTTCTTCTTATTGCTTGAATAACCAGGATACAGTGCAGGATATGATACGGATCAACTAAGTGTTACAATGCGATTCGAGTACAAGTGTGAGTGGTTACAGGTGGTAGAGAGCAAGAGTGTACGAGAAATTGTGTGTGTGAAAGTTATGTCTACCTATGATCCGATCACTCCTTTATATAGTAAAAGGAAACAACTAACTATGCTAAAAATTCGGGATATTATGCTAAAAATCCGGGATACTGAGATTATTTCCTTTCTGAACGTTGCCAGACTGTATCAACTCGTTTTCCACGCGCATTCCAACTATAACTCCGGGATTTAAGCTTCCATAACCGTTATAACATTAGTATCTTTGACCAATCTTTGTAACTTTCCATAAAACATGTCAATCTTCAATGTTGACCGTTACAAGAGCTATTTTTTCGCCATCGACGTCCTTATCCTAACCAATTTAAGCGGATCTTTAGGATGACTTGGTCTCCATGAACGTTAGTCCCTTGTAGCCAACGTTTTACAAGCAAATTGTTAGTAATAGTCAGGATACTGCCTCAGGATGTTACCAATATCCTGGTCCGGTATCCTGATCCGGTATCCTGAACATATACAACTAATAAAAAATCAAGATACAAAGTCAGGATATAGGCTTAGAATTTCACCCATAACACTAATAATCCAATTTCTTTTCTTAGTGGTAAATGGTTTCTTAGACTGTGCCTTACGAATAAATATTCCTTCCTCAATATCTGCTGAGTATCCTGAGGGATTGGTTGAAATAAGGTTCCCTTATCTTTTGGTGAACTATCTAGTTGACGATAGATATCCGAAATTCTTTGTTTACCCATACTGTAGACTAACAAATAGTCAAATAATATAAAACACATAATCACATAAGTTATTTCCTAACACAGAATTTAAAACTTAAGTGTCAGCAGAACACTTCTTTGGCTTGAACCAGTGGCTAGGCTCTGATACCACCTTCTGTCACAACCCCCGCCCCCTTATCTGTCCCGGGAACGGGCGGCCGCGAACATTCGTTGTTGTGGTATCAGCTTATTAATTTGGCAGCGGAAATTTCATCAGGACCGTAGTTAGGAAATATTTTATCAGAGTAAAACCACCTTATTTGATTTTAATAATCATATGGGTAAAACCAAGTTTCTTATTACAACATACTTATAGGGATAAACCCTACTTTATTGAATTTAAACCATCGTATTTTAGATAACTTTTATAGCCACAGTTTAACAAGCCGTCCATGTTCTCGAGCTGGCTTTTTACTACTTGGCTTTCACATTTTGTTACCTGAAACACGTGTTGAAAAATATCTGTCAGTGGGAAATACTGGTGAGTGAATCCCAGTTTAATCAAGAAACATTTTATCAATTAAAACAGTATTGAGAGCGATCACATTGTTTATTTCTACACAATTACTCATTCAGTATTTGCCACTCGACCGGATCTGTGGCTATGGTCAAATTACCCATTGGCTAACTCGTCGTCCAAAGGTAATGCATTGTCATTCCGACATACTACTACTACTCGTAGTAATAAATTTTGTATACAAAACCCCATAATACCAGCAATAATTGAAGAACTACAAAGACTCAATCACTGCTTAATCTTATTGTAAAACAACTAAGGTTTTGTAAAACATTCCAAAAATGTTAACAAAAAAGAGGATAAACTCACATTGCTATCTTAGACTTCGCGTAAGGGTTTCCTGGGAATAATCTATAATTTATACAAATGTACATAGGTTAGTATCATAACTCTTTGAAAATATTAATGATACCCTCCCCGAGACGGTATTCCAACAACTACGTCCGGCAGAACCACGACAGTTGTTACGGAACCCTAAATCAATCGGGCAGCGTCTCTATTACGAAACTGGGGTTATAATACTTACAACGGAGCAGAACCTCGCTAATTAGGGGGTATAATACCCGAGTATTATGCCTTCTATTCAGAAATTAAGATTGAGAAACGAATTATGAGCGGATTCTAGTTGAACCCGATGGCTCCTTTATATAGTGCTGATACTGGACTCTCTCGCGGCCCGCGTAACATGAGAGCAGGGCTTACGCGGCCCGCGTTAACTCCAGGTCAACGTATAGCTTATCCTGGTCACTGTGTAGCCTTGCCACGATGATGACACGTGTCATCACCGGGCTGCGCCACCATTTGGGACACTCGCGGCCCGCGTAAGTGTTAAGGGTAGCTTACGCGGCCCGCCTTAACATAAGGAATTAAACAAAATCCGATCTACACCTTTATACCGCCCGCGTAAGGTTGGGGTGGGGTCCTACGCGGCCCGCCTCAACTTAAATATTAAGTTTTTATTTATTTTTAATACTCCCTAATATATTTGAGGCCAGTTTTCGCGTATGGGTTGTAGTTTGGGATATTTTAAAATATATTAGGGTGTCAGAAAAATATTCGGGAGGGTTGTTATATTTTGGTACAACTCCTGGATTTATTTAATAGAATATATAGTGTACTCACACTTAAATATAGTAACCCAATTCCACTTTATCCCTACGACACAAGACAGAACCCCAACGAATTTAGGCAGAGCCTTGACATACGTTACGGGTCCTACGTTACTTGGACAGGGTATTGGTGATCAGGGCTACAATACTTAAAATGGGGCAGGGCCTTATTATTATTATGGGTGAGATAAAAATATATATAGCTGTAGGTCCCGAAATCTGAGGATCGATTACGAACCGAATCTCTTGTTTATAGTAAACACGGTTACGCGTGCGGAATCCACGTAACTATGCCAAATCAAACATATATAGCAATAAGAACAACACGGATTAATCAATGATACACACTCGATTGATTAACGGGATAAGAACCTTTACAACTGATACAAACACAGTTCAGACTAAATTTTGGCAGAGTTTTGTTACTATGGTCTGTTTTCTTATCTCTGAGTTCAAATGAACACAAAGTGTTGCTTATATAGTCCCTGGGCCACAGATGTCGACGAAACACAGACATGTTTGACGAATCTGAACATGGGCCAGATATTGGGCCTGGAACGGGCCAAAACATGACGAATCAAGGTCTGATTCGTCAGGATATGACGAATCAAGGTCTGATTCATCATGACCTTCAAACGAAACAGAAACTTGAACACAGGTCTGATTCGCCATGAAGTGTTCCGACGAATCAGGTCTGATTCGTCGAGGACTGCAACTGTTGTGTTTGTTCCTGTTATCAGACAGTAACAATCAGCAACATATAAACATAGTAATGACAAAACTACCCTTAAATGCAACATGCATTGTTCATAATACATTACATACCAAAAGAGACAAATAAGTTGTACACAAGTAGATAGGAGGATATCTGACTTGGTCAACATAACATACAGACTCGATAATTAATAAAAGACCATTCAAAATACATCGTTAAACAAGACTAGTTACAGACACTAAAAAATGCATCAACAAACTCCCCCTTGTCTGTTACTCGTCTTTGGTCTTCTACTCTTCCTTCAGTGTTGTTCGGACCACGTACTGCCCGAATGAATACCCCTGTAGTAGCAAAAACATGCTACTCTCTGAAACTTTAACGCTTGGCGTGCATCTTGGTCTTCATAGAAAATATCATGACGATATAATCTTCCAATATCAGTTTCAGACATGTTGACAATCCACATCGGATCCAACATTCTGTAGTTAGCACGACCATCTCTAAACACGATAACAGCTTCATGAGTATCCGAGTCGTAGCACCACAATGCCATGTCTTCCAGAAAATCCTGCTTCATTGGCATCAATGGGATTTTATCTACTACCCTCGGTGGCTGATAAACAAGTTTATATCTGCAAGTGTTGGTGTCCGGATCAAGAGTAAACTTGATCGGTTTATAAACAGGAAACTGTGGCTTATAGGATTCATCCTTCCACCCTGATTTCTTGTTTACTTTCACCAGACGCTCAAATAAAGTAGCGCCATCGTATTTTTCACGATTTAGAAGCTGAAGCCTTGTCAACGCAGAGACATCATAAAATGGTAAGGAAAGAATGCTCAGTAATGAATTGAAATACAGAATTCCATATTCACGTTTAATAGCAACGCAGTGAATATCTTGAACATACATCCAGCAAAGAATCCTTCCACTTGGCTTCTTTTCAAATTGCAGATAGTCTACTTGAGCTTTTTCAGGTAACGGCTTGGACACTTTAGATAAAAACTGTTGTCTCCATTCAGCAAAAGCATTTGTGTCTTTTTCAGATGAATTCCGATTCTTCAAGTGCTCGTCTATGTCATCAATGTTTTCTTTCATCCAATTTTCATCAAATGATGCAAATTCAGTACCATCTTCTCTGACATAGGTTGACTTTGGTGCGTCACCTTCAATCACAATTTCATCAATCTCTTCAACATTCGTTGTATCAGTCTCAGTAGACATTTTGTCTATTTCAGCATCATCTACTTCTCTCATAGACTGTAAAATACTTAATTGCTCCGGAGAAAGATCTTCTATCAACTCCCCTTCTTCAAGTAATTCTCCTGTAAATGGATGAACAGCTTGTAGAGCAATATCAGCACTGCTAAATATAGAAGAAGTACCTTCTATCTGTTGTACTTTTCCAGTAGATGTTCCTTGAGATGATTCGACAACGGTAGGTTGAACTTCAACAACTTCAGAAGAAAGTGTGGTTGGCTGTTTCTGTGATGTTCCGGAGGTATCAGGATTTCCTTGATCTTCCGTATCATCATCCTTTTTCTTTAACACCTCTTGTTGTTTACAATGATAGTCCCACAGAATGGCAAGCCTTCTCTCTTTTTTTCATCAATAGCCTTCAAGCGAGCATTTTCAGCTTTAAGCGCATCAATTTCACTTTGTTGTCGCTCTATAACTGTTTGCTGATTACCAACCATTGACTTCAATTTGTTGATTTCCACAGATTGTTTAAGTTGGTCATGCTTCGTGAGATTTCCAAAATGAGATTGCCTTTGAAGACGATCAGCAGCCGCTTCAAGTGTAGAAAACAGATAGTTAATCTTTTCATTTTGAGAAAATCCAGCAAATGTCCTGTGACGTTCAGCACTGATTTCAGAAGTAGTTGCCCTGATTGCTGAAGCCATAGATCTTATAGGAACTTCCTGAGGACCAACAGATGGAGTAGCAGTAGCTGGTGTAACAACTGGAGCAACTGGAGGTTCTGTAGCTGAAGTAACTACAGTAGGAATTTCTTGCACATGCTCCTGAGGAATAGATTGTACAGGTTCCTGAGGAATGGACGAAGACTCCTGAGGCCCAGATTTCCGAGAATAAGTACTCAGATATCTCCTAGACTTCTTCTTTTGTACTTCAACAGCTTTCTCTGCTCTTCTTTTTGTTCTCCTTTCACCTTCAGGATCTTCTGGAACATACTCTGGGTCATCCTCTGTTCTAATCTTTCTGTACCTTGTTACTCCACGTATATCAATATACTTTTCATAACCAGGTTCAACGATATGATCACTAGAACTCGAATCAGTTCCATCATCACCACTTGCTGATGAACTACTATCTGATGTACCAGAAACAGCACCCTTGCTTGATGTTCCAACAGCAGTACTAACAGCACCTGCATCACCTGCATCACCTGCATCACTATCTCCACCACTTTCATCATCATCACTACCAGATTCATCTGAATCAACTGGGTCAGGACCAAAATTTTCTATCCTTAACCTTTCCAACTCAGGTTCTTCATTGTCTGATTCGCTGTCTTCATGACGCCATTTGTCATTTGCCGGAGCAACATAATCAGGATTCACTAGAGCTCCAAAAAGTTTCCTTGGAGGAACACTTTCTGTGTATCTTTTGGCAGCCATAGTCTTGATTAGTCGTAAGGAGTTTAAATTCATTGCCTCTATTCTCAACAGATCATTTTCAGCTTTCGGAAGGTCTGGATGCTGAACATTCATTATCATTTGTAGAAACCGTGGATACATCCAAAACTTGTTCCCTGTGGTTCTACTACCAGTCCTTGTCATGTTCTCTTTCATGTTGCTAAAAATGTACTTCGAGATGCTAAACGGTTTGTTTAACACTAAAGCAACCATGAACCCAACAAGATCATCTCCCGCCATATCATATCCAGATCGTCTATTGCTGAGACACTGAATAAGCACATGTAATAAAAACTTGTATCTTAATGGAAGATCACCTTTGTTGATCTGTTTGACGAAAAGATCTCCTTTGCATTTCATCCTTAGTAAACAGCCTCTCGAACACATGATTGGTATTGAATAAGGTGCATTCGTTTGATCTTGTAATTGAAGAACTTCATTCAATATCTCCGGAGTAACAACGACATACTGATCATTAACACGACCTCTGATAATATCCTTTCCATCGATTTGAACAACGTTTGCAGAATCCCAGAACGCTTTAATGAGAGATTTGTAGACGGGTGTCGAATATGTAACAGCATAATTGATACGTGACTCCCTGATCCACTTCGTCATATCTTTAAATTCAACGAGCTTGTCTTCCGGATCTAAAAATGCAACTTGATTATGGCGTTTCTCTGACATAATCTCTTCTTCGGTTTTGTTTTCTTTCTTGATCGCCTTCTTGCGTTTTCCCTTTTCTTGCTGTGCTTTAGGAGCCATCTGTACATGAAAATGTCCAGAATAAGTCACAATTTACATAACATAGCATTTAGACATGTATGAATACACTTTCATGTATTCACATAACAGATAACTGATTTGAACAGTCTACTGTGAACCAACAGCACCATCAGAAAATTGCTAAGGCATTGACGACGAAACAGAGGTTCAACGACGAAACAGAACATTGAACGACGAAACAGAGGTTTGACCATTGACTGGTTTGATTCGTCGACTTTTGATTCGTCGAGTCTAATTCGTTCCATTCTGATTCGTCATTTTTGATTCGTCGTCTGATTCGTCGAATGTGTGATTCGCCGGAATTAGGGTTAAATCAGATTCGTCAATTTGGGGGTTTTGTTCAGTTTCGCCGTAATGGGTTTAAACACACATCAGATATGATCATAAACACATTCAATCATCTTTGTTTACCCAACCCATCTATAAACACCCATAAATGTTTTTCCGAACAAAAACCTTTGTAAAAACAGGTAATACCATTTTCAAAAACAAACCCCTGTTTTTATGATAAAAACCCACTAACAAATCAAAACAAATCAAACAATGATAAACATAAATCTATCAGTTTAGAAACAAAACACAACAACATGCATCAACAACACATATTTAATCAAAGAAAACAACGGTTTCAAAGGAGTTTCTAAGGGTTTTCGGATGAAAAACCCGACGGTTCAAAATGTTCGGAATGAGAATCAGAACATGTTTCTACCTTTGATGTTTGTAAAATTTTGAGTAAATACGATGTTTTGAACGATTTGTGAGAGTAACCGTAGGTTTGGTGTTTTTGTTATGTGAAGAAGAAGATAACTGTTGTTTTGAAAAAGTGAACAAGTGAGATCTATTTATACACCGCCTTGTCTCGACGAATCAGAGGATTCGACGAAACAGAAAGGGGCCTGGCGAAACAGAACTTGGGCTTGAACTTGGGCCTAAACTTTTAGCCCATGACGAAACAGAATTGGGCTCCTGTGATTCGTCGTCTGTTATGACGAATCAGATTTGATTCGCCGACTGGTCTGATTCGTCGACTATGTTGATTCGTCAACACTTGTGATTCGTTGACAGGTCTGTTTCACCAACAGATTTTTCAAAACAGCAACACCCAGGCTGGAAATATTTTGCAGTCAAAACAGTAACACAGGCTGGAAATATTTTGCAATCAAAACAGATTATGAACACAATTCCATTCAGTTTGAATTTTCAAATGCAAGAACGTTTTTATGAAGAAGGTTTCCGGCTTCCGGTAGAAAACACCAAGCAACAACTTCGGCTTAATCAAAAAAACGAACTTTACACAAATATACTAAAAACAAGAGATTCGGTTCGTAATCGATCCTCAGATTTAAAGTACGGTAAACTAAATGAAAATGCGGAAAACTGTTAAAAACACTAAACAACTGTACAAGTGTAATCTTTTTGCGAATCTCAAGGACAAGGAATCATACCAGCTTACGGTCTTAGTCAACATGATTTTGATTCTGTTTAAAGCTCTGGATAAGTATACTACCTCGATTATCGGTATTGTGGTCCACATAAGCTCAAACTGATCAGACATAATCATAATTTAAGAGATACGATTAACGGTAAGGATTATACTTACAAGTCGATGTAAATCCACTCACGACACATTCCCATATCAAGGCATGCACGAGAATTCATCTTACCGGTGAGTATACCGTTTATCATCTGTTTGACCGTATAAAAATGTGAGAAACTCACTTATTTTGATTGAAAACAAGCCCTATGTGATAAAATCACTTATTGATGAGGAACTTGATTTTCAGATGCATGAGGGCACAGGAGCAAGTCCGTGAACAGGTCAGTACTTCCGTACAGCAGAGAGACGAACTTGACTCCCGCAAAGAATCTGTGATAATTTATCACTTATTTTGTTTGGACATGTGATTGTTGATCACTTATTGAGGTCGAATGCAGTATGTACACGTATGTATAGTATCATGGAAGATCTTAGACTTCGTCTCCGTTATTTTTACGGTTTGATACAACCATGATACCCAGATGATAAGCAGCATAAAGACCGAATATTTCAGATCTCGGCAATCTCTCAAACGAGATTTCGGTACTAAGACCATATGCCAATGAGCAGTTCCCACCTGACTTGAAGTCTGTTAGGTTTGTATCATCCTGCACATTTTAGTCTGATTGTGAGCCTACCGATACATCGTTAGTAGAGATACTTATCATTTTTCTTTTTATTTTGCATTTTGAGCACATTGACCGACCACACCAGTTTGTAATTTCATCATTTTCCTTTATCCAAGAAACTCATTTTTGGTTTTTCTATTGTTTTTGAATTTTTAATTTTTCAAACGAAACGACAGAAAGTAAAGACATCTTTTTGGATTTTGAACTTTTGCAATGTTTTTGTATTTTCTTGAAATATCTCCCCCTAAAATTCGCAAAGTTTACGAAAACTAAAATCTTTTTGAATTTTCAAAGTTTATAAAGAAAATATTTACCAAAACGATCAGCCAAAGAAGTTTACTCGGGTATCACCTTAATGCCATTGACCAAAAGAAGATAATCAAAACGTGATTTATCAAAAGCTTTTGTAAACAGGTCGGCACGTTGGTGATCAGTGGGGACATGAACGACATCGATTAACCTCTTATCAAAACAGTCACGGATAAAGTGATATTTAATGTCGATGTGTTTAGTCTTAGAATGTTGCACCGGATTTCTAGTGATTTGCAAGGCAGCATTATTATCAACAAAAATACGAGTAGATAGGAATTCTAAACCGTAGTCGCGCATTTGTTGTTGTATCCAAAGAACTTGGGAGCAACAACTCGAGGCAGCAATATATTCTGCTTCACATGTTGATGTAGCAACACACGTTTGCTTCTTGCACTGCCACGTGACGAGTCGATTTCCTAGGAACTGACATCCTGCTGTTGTTGATTTGCCATCGATTTTGCAACCACCGAAATCAGAATCACTGTATGCAATTAATTCAAAACTATCATCCCTAGGGTACCAAAGACCTAAGTCTGGGCATCCCTTCAAATAGCGTAGAATCCTTTTGACAGCTGACAGATGAGAGGCCTTCGGGTTTGCTTGATATCTTGCGAGTAAGCATGTTGGGTACATGATATCAGGCCTCGAAGCGGTAAGATACATGAGAGATCCGATTATGGCACGATAGTACGAAGAGTTGATGCTTTCTCCCTTCAAATCCGGAGTAATCCCGTGATTCTGCGGAAGTGGGGTACCAATGGGCGTTGCATCTGACATTTGGAATCGGCTCAAAATGTCACCAACATATTTTGTCTGATGAATGAATATCCCAGACTTTGTTTGTTGAACTTGAAGGCCCAAAAAGAAATTCATCTCTCCCATAGCGCTCATTTCGAACTTTTCTTGCATAACACGTTCGAATTGCCTGCACAAAGAGTCATTAGTAGACCCAAATATTATATCATCAACATATACCTGCACCAGCAGAAGATCTTCATCTTGTTCTTTGATAAAGAGTGTGCAATCAATAAGACCTCGTCTAAATCCATTCTCCAGAAGATAGTTTGATAAGGTTGCGTACCAAGCCCTAGGTGCTTGATGTAGACCATAAAGAGCTTTGTTGAGCAACCAAACCCGATCGGGGTGAATAGGATCTTCAAAACCTGGAGGTTGTTCGACATGCACCTCTTCTTGAACAATACCATGAAGAAAAGCACTTTTAACGTCCATCTGGTAAACTTTGAATCCTTTGAAAGAAGCATAAGCTAAGAAGATTCGAATAGCTTCCAGACGTGCAACAGGTGCATAAACTTCATTGTAGTCAATGCCTTCAATCTGACGAAAGCCCTGAACAACCAGTCTCGCTTTGTTGCGAATAACAACTCCACGATCATCTTTCTTGCATTTAAAAACCCATCGTGTTCCAATTTTCTTGTAATTCTCCGGTTTTTCAACAAGCTTCCAAACACCAAGCTTTTGAAATTGCTGCAGTTCGTCCTGCATGGCTTCAACCCATGAATTATCTTTTAAAGCTTCCCTATAAGATTTTGGTTCTTCTTGTGAAACGTAACACGCGAAAGACCAATCATTTTGAAGACCAGATTCTCTAATAGCTGAATACAAACCAGCACTCTGGTTGTTTCTCAGCTGATTACGTGTCTGCACACCTTGTTGGACATCTCCTATGATATTCTGCTGTGGATGGGTATCGTGTATCCTCATTTCAGGATTTTCAGGAACACGAGCATTAACAACCAAATTGTTAATATTAAGATCAACAACCAAGTCTACACCTGGAATATGCGTAGAAGTGGATGCATTTCCTTCAGCAGTATCATCGACTTGCACATGAGGAGTATCAACAGAAATACCCTGAACTGGAACAACTGGAGATTTAGTGCCTTCAGTCGCATCCAAATTTTCTTCATCTTCTTCTGATGACTCATTGTATTCAGTAGCATTCTCAACTTCCTCATTTTGAACCGTGTTGTTAGACGAATTAGAACTTTGTGAGTTAACAACAACAGGTCTAACTAATGACGACTCAGCAGCATTGTCACTATCAAATATCATTCTAGCAGCTGCGGAATCTTCATCAAAAATTGGCAGGTCAAAGGAGTCGAATAGCCCATCATAATCGAACATCCAAGGATCACCTGGAGCTTTAACAGGATCTGTATATCTCTGAACCCGTACTTCACTCCATAGTTCTATCTTTTTGGTAGTCAGATTCCAAACACGAAAATTTGGAGTAGCATATCCAAGGAAGAAACCCTCGATAGCTTTCGCGCCAAACTTTCCATCCGGATCAATCATAGTGCATGGACCACCAAAAGGTTCTAGAATTGAAAGATCTGGTTTCCTTTTCTGTAGAAGTTCGAAACAAGTTTTGCCATGTCTCTTAACCGTAAGAACTCGGTTTAATGTGTAGCAAGCAGTCGACACAGCCTCTGCCCAGAACTGAACAGGAAATGCCGACTCTACCAGCATCGTTCTTGCAGTTTCAATTATCGTCCGATTCTTCCTCTCCGCGACACCATTTTGTTGTGGAGTGTAAGGAGAACTGTATTCATGAAGAATGCCTTTAGAAGTACAGAACTCGTCCATAATCCGGTTTTTGAATTCAGTTCCATTGTCGCTTCTGATCCTCTTAACTTTCAACGAGTAGAGATTTTCCAACATTGTAAGAAGATCCTTGAGGATTTGAGGAGTATCACTTTTGTGTGCCATAAAAGCTACCCAAGAAAATCTAGAGTAGTCATCAGTAACTACTAAACAATACACATCTCCGAACGTTGTTTTGTGTCTCATAGGTCCAAAAAGGTCCATATGAAGACGTTCAAGAGGCATGCCAACAGTGTTGATTTTCTTCAAAGGGTGAGATTTCTTTGTTTGTTTACCTTTCTGACACGAAACACAGATATCTTGTAGATGAAAACTTCTCACGGGTACGCCATTCACAAGATTTTTGTTTACCAAATGGTTCATTTTTCTCAAGTGAATGTGTCCCATTCTTCTGTGCCAAGATATAGACTCCTTCTCCGTGGCTTTCGAGACAAAACATGTGACTTGTGCAGAAGTCGTAATCGCTTGACTCATATCAAGAACATAAAGATCATTGATTCTTGGAGCCGATAAGAGAATCCATTCATCAGGAATTTTGAAACCAGGTTTAAGCACATAACAACCGGCATCATCAAAATGCACGGTGAACTTTTTATCGCAGATTTGCGACACACTGAGAAGATTATGATCAATTTGACGAACATAATTGATCTTATCGAAACATACCACACCATTGGAAATCATTCCCTCTCCAGTGATGTAACCGCCTTTGTCTCCAGCGAAAGCGACATAGCCTCCTTTAGTGTTTCTCACATCATATAGAAGCCGTAAATCGCCCGTCATGTGCCTAGATGCCCCACTATCAACAATCCAATGACTATTGATAATTCCTCCTGGAACATCCTGCACATATCATCCAATGATTAGTTAAGGATGGGGACCCAAGCCAAAGTGGTCTTGGGTCGTCCCTGAGCATCACGAATAGTGATCTTGATTTGTTGATGGTTTTCCAAACAAACAGCTCCCCCTGAACCTCCACTCTTCCTAGGTTTCCAAGTTTGTTTTTGTTTACCAGATTGAGTTTTGTAAACAAATTTTATAATTTCTGAGTTTACAGGTGAACTTGGTTCCCTTGGAACAGAATTGACCTTAGGTTTTAAAGCCTTTTCTATTTTCTTCACATCTTGATGTCGTTGTTTCGATTCCTGTTCTTTAATAGTTCTTTTATCATGTTTAGGTGAAACAGGACGACACTTAGAGTGAATCGATTCAGGTGATGCTCTTTCAACAAATTTCGCTTTCGGAGTGTTAGCACAATCTTTGATGATGTGCCCAAACTCTCCACATTTAAAACACGTTCTCCTTTCAACAAACTTAGGAGAACTGGATCGACGATCAGATGTCGAATTTGTATAACCCGAGGTACTAGCTTTTTCATCACACCCGTTTGAATGTTGAGTGTAATTGTTTTGACTATCACGTTTTAAAATTTTGACTTGTACAAAATCAGTGTTTGACTTGTTAGCAAAAGTCTCAATTTTATCTGTACCCCTCGATTCCACAAATTTGACATTGTTGTTTTTCTTCTGATAACGAGCTCCTTTTGTTTCAAATTTTGATTTAGAAACATTTGACACTTTAGCTCGTTGATCTGATTGTTTACCATTAGAAGCAATAGGTTGTTGCTTTGAAGGTGATTTTTGATTTCCAAATTGTTTCTTGATTTCAGCTTTTGGAATTGTCTGTCCCAAAAACTTGTTTGTATTATTTTCAAAAACTTGATCAATCGAAGATGGATTGACATTCTTAATTGGGAAATCGTGATCTGAATAGATTTTAGGATCACCAACCAAAGTGTACAACACGTTATTACTCTTAACGGTAGACACAGATTTCTTGTCATTCTTGACAGGATCTATCACTTGTTGGACAACTGGTTGAACAGCAGGAGTAGGAGGATCACACAGAATATGATTCTCAATTGGAACATCTACTCCTTTAAGTTTGTCAAGTGATTTATCCTGATTACTCACTTCTGATTCAGATTCATCATCCGACGACTCATAGTCCTCAATGGTTGGAGGACCTTGTTTCGTAGATGTTGACTCTTTTTGCTCAGAATTTGTACTTGGAGAATTGTTCGATTTGAACCCTAGGCCAGTAGTTACTTCCTCATAATTAAGAGGCACACTGGATTCAAACCGTGGCATTTCTTCTTCATCAGGCATATAAGTATAATCATGTCTCAAAGGGGGCGGACACTTCTTATACCCAACACCTTTCTTGTTTCCCTTTAGTTGTTGAACATCAATAATGTGATCGAGCACAAATCGGGAGTTAGAGTAACTCTCCAATTTTTGCTTGATTGCATCATGCTCACATCTGGCAATGGCTAGTTCCTTTTTAGTTTCCTCAACAATGTTAATGTATTCATTTATACTAACTTGTTTATGATAAACAGTTTTTGTCACTTCGGAAACATTTTTCTTTTGAATTTCAATCATAGATTTAAATTCTTTTTCGTTTCGAATCAAAGCCATATTCGATTCTTTGCATTTAGCCATTTCAACAACTAAATTCTGATTGTGAATATGAATCGAATCACAGTGAAGCTTTATTCTATCAAATTCACTTTTCATATACTCACAATCTCTACAGTTGATAAGAATTTCAGATTTTACCTGGCTTGTAGAATCTGAGACATTTGCCATAAAGGCAGTCTGATAAGAGAAAGATCCGTCTTCAGAAAAGAATTTCTCCATTTCTTTAGATACTACCTCAGCCTTCTTGATCAGAACTGATTTCTGACATTTCAACTCTTCTGCTTCATTCAATAAGTCATCAAGATTAGAACTTGCTTCTTTGCTCACATCAGATTCAGAACTCGAAGTAGAACTTTCTTCATCAGAACTCCCGGTATGACCAGAACTGTCGTCACTATCAGAAAATTCTTCCTTATGAACGTGCTTGATGTGATTGATAATTTTAGCATAACACGCCGTTCCTCCTTTACCTTGATCACTTTCCCCAAGTTGTAAAGACCAATTAAACCCTTCATCAGCTTGTACGGTTAATGCACGACTTTCATTTGATGGTCCAGACTGATTCTGGTTAGTGGTGTTGGTTACAGCCACTATCCCTTTTCCACGATTGTCTTGATTAGCATTTGAAGTACTCGTCTGATTACGGAATGGGTTCTGATTGCCTTGTCTGCTTGGTCGAGTGCACTCACGTTTGAAGTGACCCTTTTCCCCACAATTGAAGCATGTAACTGCTTCTTTATCAAAACCGTACTTTGTATCTTGTTTGCTTTCCAAAGAACTTCTTCCTGTTCGAACCATAAAGTCCTTCGCCCTTCTAACAGCACTTGCGAATGCCCACTTTATGTCCATCAACTCCATTTCATCACGGTTAATTTGTAGATAGTCTTCGTTGGTTAAATTGATGTTTCCAATTTGACCGGCGACCAAACCGCAGTAAGCACTGACCATGGTATTAATAAGTTCCATATGTTCCTTTGCTACTTCAATGCTAACATTTGAGAGGTTTGATGTATCAACTTTGACTGTGTTAGAGTTTGGAGTTGGAGGATTGTTGGTATAATGAGCTTGCTGTTGTTGTTGTGGTTGAACTTGTTGTTTATCTGGTAGTGATGGATTAAAACCTCCTCCAGAGTATGCCTGATTTTGAGCACTCAAATGCGCTGGAAATTGATAGGCACTCGGATCGAAGACCGGGGTTGGAGCTGATTGCGGAGTAAAACCTCCTCCAGAATAAGTCTGAGTTTGTTGAGGAAACGGAGAAGAGTTTGTATCAGATACAAACGCCGTTTGTAACTTTGGTTGCCTCAGACTAGCTGACGGGTCAAAACCTCCACCATTATACATTTCAACATTCTGAGGAGCAGCAATGCGTTTTGCTTTTCGGATTTCTTCATCATTTTTATGTTCCAGCTTCTGTACAAATTCATAGATAGTTATAGTTTCAGCATCTAGAATACCTGTATGTTTTAGAAGCTCGATGTATGAACTCCACTTTGGTGGTAGAGAATCAGCAAATCGTGCACAAACTTCCTTTTGACTTGCAACAACAGAATAGGCAAACATCTCACTAATCAAATGATAAAACCGTGTGGTCATATCATTTAGAGTTTCGTTTTCCAAGAACTGAAACGACTCAAACTCTTTCTTTAATAAATCATGCCGTGTCTTTCTGGAAGCTGCGTTTCCTTCTCCTCTTGTCACCAAACAATCCCATAAGGATTTAGTGTCCTTACTATAAGAAAACTGATGATAGATATCTTTATGAAGTGCTTGAGTAAGAACAGCAAATGACTTTTTCTCAAATTCATAAGCTTTCTTGTCATTTTCCTGCATGTTAGTAAAACCTTCGGCCGTTGATGCTGCTACTTCAAGAGCATCATTGCGTGGAGTAATGAAACACCTCCACATATCAGTGCTTTGACCTTGAACATATGTAATGAAACGACCTTTCCATGATGGAAACTCGTTCATATGATTCAACTTTGGCGGGCGATTGTTGCTACCCGTTTCGCTCTCGCTAATCAGAAGATTTTGAATATTTTGGTTCTGATTGGATGCCAAAGCCCATTGTCCGGCACTTATAGTTGGTTGACCATAAACACTCTTCACCCACGCTGCTGCGGACGTCGGATCTTCACGTGGTCTAGAATCCATACTCCAATCCCATGGACTAGTACAACTCATATTTGATGTATATATGATAGTACCTGCACAAATTTCTTGAAAACAAACAGTAAGCAAACTGATATAAGTCTTCTGTTTAAAACAGATCTGTTTTCGACGAAACAGAGTTCACGAAACAGGTTTGTTTCGTCTGAATGAATGACGACGAAACAGACTTGTGATAATTGTGATTCGTGGCGAAACAGAATTTGTTTCGTCAAAGATGTTGTGGCGAAACAGACGTTTGATTCGTCAAAGGTGTTGCGACGAAACAGATGTGTTTCGTCGGCTGTGTGTTTCGTCAAAACTGGATAAAAGTCAGTGGATTTAGATATTTAAAATATCTCCTGATCAGTCAAGGATAAGAAGAGACACAAAGATATTTAACCCTGACACAAGTATGTATGTTACTTCTTATTTTCAACGAAACAGACTGTGACAATTATCAACTTTTACACACAAAAGTCAAGTAATATTATTTTAAGTTCAACACTTGTTTTAAATAACTTATCAGATCTAATGCTCAGTTTATAACAAGAACACCTATGAATATTTCAAGAACACATCCAAGAACATGAAGTTTCCGATGAGTTTTCCGATCACCGATAAATTTCCGAAACACGAAAATACACTAGATTTTCACTAAAAACCCGGTTTAAAGCATAAACAATCAATCTAACTTAGGTTTTTGATAAAAATCAGTAGCAAACAACACTAAAACAGCAGATTTATGAATATTTTTCCAGAAAATATAATTTTTCAATAACAAGTTTTCAGAAAAACACACACAAAATACTTGATAAAAACCGAACAAGTTTGATTTTAAACAAGGATAAGAGCCAAAGCTTTGATACCACTTGTAGGTCCCGAAATCTGAGGATCGATTACGAACCGAATCTCTTGTTTATAGTAAACACGGTTACGCGTGCGGAATCCACGTAACTATGCCAAATCAAACATATATAGCAATAAGAACAACACGGATTAATCAATGATACACACTCGATTGATTAACGGGATAAGAACCTTTACAACTGATACAAACACAGTTCAGACTAAATTTTGGCAGAGTTTTGTTACTATGGTCTGTTTTCTTATCTCTGAGTTCAAATGAACACAAAGTGTTGCTTATATAGTCCCTGGGCCACAGATGTCGACGAAACACAGACATGTTTGACGAATCTGAACATGGGCCAGATATTGGGCCTGGAACAGCCCAAAACATGACGAATCAAGGTCTGATTCGTCAGGATATGACGAATCAAGGTCTGATTCGTCATGACCTTCAAACGAAACAGAAACTTGAACACAGGTCTGATTCGCCATGAAGTGTTCCGACGAATCAGGTCTGATTCGTCGAGGACTGCAACTGTTGTGTTTGTTCCTGTTATCAGACAGTAACAATCAGCAACATATAAACATAGTAATGACAAAACTACCCTTAAATGCAACATGCATTGTTCATAATACATTACATACCAAAAGAGACAAATAAGTTGTACACAAGTAGATAGGAGGATATCTGACTTGGTCAACATAACATACAGACTCGATAATTAATAAAAGACCATTCAAAATACATCGTTAAACAAGACTAGTTACAGACACTAAAAAATGCATCAACAATAGCGAGAGAGAGTAGAGGAAGACCAACTGATGGAAAGTTGTGAGGATTAGTTGAAGCATGTCACTCTATACTATCCTTTCAAATTGTGGAGCTCACGGTAACAAGATGTACACGTATCTGCTTGCATTTAATTTCTTTTCGTCTAATATGTATACACGTGTAAGATGTAGTGGTTATTCTTGATTTATTTTATTGTTCTCATTTCGTAGCATCCTTACACGTATACGTTCAAAGATGCCAATTCAATTCATTAAGTTAACTCTTATTATTATTATTATTATATTTCCCACACATGCACTTACACGTGCATGTTATAGATATAATTTCAATATTTTGATTTAATTAATTATATATTATAATTAATTTAACTGCTTCACTCATTTGGTGCTTATAACTTATAAAATATAAAGTTTTATAAAACAATAAATATATTATTAGAACGAGAATAATTTTATCTACATTTTGAACCAAGTTTCATTAAAAACAGAGTAGATTCAAATATAATGTATTTTTATAATTAAATTATTAAATGGTTCCTATGCTTACTCAAAGTACCTCATATTTCCATTGGTCAACTTACCCATGATGCATCCTTTTAATAACATAAGTTTTTATATATATATTAAATAAAAATTTTGGGAATGTTACAGTGGTGGAGGGTGGGTAAAGTGTGAGAGAGGTGGTTTGCCAAGGGATGCCTTTGAAGTGAACCAAGCACCTCTATTTATAGCCTGCACAGAAGCCCGGACACGGCCCCGTGTCCATTGGGCACTTCCCCGTGTCCATCCACTATCTCTTTCTTCATTAATTGCAGTTTGTCTGCATTAGTTAACCACGCCCTCGTGTCCGCTGGGCACGGCCCCGTGTGCAGAAGTGTATCTGTACTATCAAGATTTGCTTGGATTCTACGAATCTTAGCGTTGACCACGGCCCCGTGTCCGCTGGGCACGCCCCCGTGTTGAGAAATAGAAGCTTTTACAACTTTGTCTTTTCTGCAGACACTTGGGCACGCCCCCGTGTCCGATGGGCACGGGGCGTGTTCAGTCTTCTGATGTCTTGTTTTTGCTTGGGAAGATGCTGTCGAAGGGTCGGGCATGCCACGTTTATTCCTTTTTTTTGTATTTGTGTTAGATTTAGCTGTATTTTTGCTTCTTTTGTTCATTTACGCTCATTTAACCTTGAAAATACAAAAGGAAGACAAAAGCATACTTTTTCCAACATTAGTACTAAAAAAAGGGTTAGTTTTATGCCTCATTTGATGTAATTTATATGTTGCATTTTACACACATCAACCATCTTCAACATTCAAAAATTCAAACTCAAGAAATCATACTAACATGGAGATGTATGGTTGATTCAAAGCAATTTCAAGACTTGAAAAATACTCTAGAAGCACTTTGGTAGCACTAGGAGTTCTTGGATCATCATATTTTTATCATCACCTTCATCTTGTTCATACTAGCAAACTTGTAAGATTCTTCACTAGTTTCTACATTTGTATTATTTTTTATTTTATTATGAATACAAATTTATCTTGAATGAAAACATAACAAAACCCACTTGAAAAACAATAAGAAAAACTAAAACTATAATTTTAATCTTATAATTTCTTGATGATTTTGGATGAACGTGTAGAAGGCTACGTGAGAAATTATAAATCTTGTTATTCTTGAACAAAAGTATGATCTAAACACATGCATGTTAGATCTAACAAGATTCATCAACAAAAGTTATGAACATGAGTTTTTATGATTGAAATAGTTACATGCATGCTAGAAAAACATGAGTGATTATTTAAATCCAAGAAACTAAATTTTTGTTAAAATATATAAATAAAATTTCCATTTCTGGAAAGAATCAAGAACATGAAATGTGTTAGTATAAAGAGTTTTGAATACATGTTTATACTCTAAACGACTACATAAACCATCTAAAACATAAATTTTTAAATAAAATTATGTTCTACAAATGTTGGCAAAATCATGAATAAAGTTTCCTTTTTGGGAAAGATGGAAACTACAATATGTTCATAACATTTTGTTGACAAAATAGGATGATTGTTGATAGTTGATGATATTTTGAGTTAGAATGATTTAAACACAAGTTTTGTTTAAACTTGGGAAAAGTCCATAGTTTAAAGGAAACTATGGCAAAATTTTTATAAATTTTGTTATGATCAAAAGTTGTTAAACAAAGGAATTGGTGACTAGAAAACAACTTGAAATCTTTAAACTTGATTAAACAAATTTTTGGACAAGAAGTTATAAGTTCCTTGATGATATTTTGAGTTAGAATGATTTAAACACAAGTTTTGTTTAAACTTGGGAAAAGTCCATAGTTTAAAGGAAACTATGGCAAAATTTTTATAAATTTTGTTATGATCAAAAGTTGTTAAACAAAGGAATTGGTGACTAGAAAACAACTTGAAATCTTTAAACTTGATTAAACAAATTTTTGGACAAGAAGTTATAAGTTCAAGTTTTATAAAGATTTCTAAACTAAAAATGACAAAGTATATATTTTAGATAAAATGTATACTTTAAAAGATTCATCAAGTATCATAATTATATATTTTTGTATGTATATTATGTATTTAGTTCATCTAGGAATAAATACAAAAATTATACACTTCCACAAAAATTACAAAAATATATATATTAACAGTTGGAAAACGAAAACTATAAAAATGGAATGTCCATCCTTGGACATAAACAAACAATCGGACAATTCGGACACTTTGGACAATATGGACACTTTTGACAAATTCGGACAAAATAAAATATATGGCACGGACGAAACAAACGGCATAAACGAGACGGGTGACACGAACGGGACAAACGACACGAATAAACCAAATCGACACGAAGGAAATAGTCATAACAAAAATACGAGCCGTCACACACACTTTAAAAGTCTTTTGCACTAGAAAGATTAAATATTGACATAAGTAACAATTTTTATAAAAACTAGATTTTTATAAAAATACAAGTATTATTATTTATGATCAAGTCCATATAATTTAGACTAAAATGAGTCCATAAATTAAATTTGGACTAAGTCCACTTTTCTCAAATAAAATTTGGGCTAGGCCCACTTTACAAGATATTTGGACCGGAACCTACTTTTTGTTAAATTGGGCTAAAGCCCACTTTTACAAGAATACTTAGGCTAAAACCCACTTTTTATAAACTAACATGGACTAGATCCACTTTTTAGAAATTAGTTTGGGCTAAGCCCATTCTTACATAACCTATTTGGACTAGGCCCACTTTTATAAAACTATTTTGGGCTATGCCCACTCTTGCACATCAATTTGGGCTAGGTCCACTTAACTAAAATAATTGAATTAGACCCACTTATACAAAGACATATGGGATAGGCCTATATACACTAAACATGCAAATTGGACTTAAAACCTAACACATAGATTAGGCTCATTCAAACATAAACTAAATAAAATATATATATGGTTCTTGTATTCGTTTGCTTTCTTTGTTTTCTTTGTTTATGTTTATATATATATATATGTATGTATATATATATAAACATAAACAAAGAAAACAAAGAAAGCAAACGAATACAAGAACCAAAAACGAAATTCAAGATGAGATACTTGTACGAAAAACAAACATAAACCTAAGTGTCTAATGAGATTAGAACACTTGTAGGTCAAGAACAAACGAAGAACTAGGAATCAAATAGAGATTTGCACGGAACGCAAATTTGTGAGTTCATGTTTTCCCCTTTTATTTTAAATGATTATAGTTTTAAACTTTTGGGGATGAATACATGTTACAATTGGTATGACGATAAAAAAATGAAATTATTTAGATCACATGCGGATAGGTGTTTTAAATGAAGGGGCCATTAATAAATAAACAAGTACCGAGGAACAAACGGATAGATCTATTGGTTTTTGGCGAGCCCCACTCTTAACGGCAACGATAACAGCGATCGTTAAGAGTGCCTTTGTGTCTAAAACTAGTGTCATTGACACACATGAAATAAGTCATCAAGGTTTGGTTGCCTTCTATTCTGGCATACAAATTAGTGTCCTTGCAAAACACTAATGATTGCGCAAGTTTCGTTATACTATACAAAACGGATTTACTATTTCAAATGTTTTAAAGATTCATTAGATACAAATTATACTATACAAAACGAAATTACTATTTCAAATGTTTTAAAGATTCATTTGATACGAATTATACTAAACAAAACGAATTTACTATTTCAAATGTTTTAAAGATTTATCTGATACGAATTATACTATACAAAACGAATTTACTATTTCAAATGTTTTAAAGATTCATTTGATACGAATTATACTAAACAAAACGAATTTACTATTTCAAATGTTTTAAGTTTCATTTGATACGAAAACTAATAACATGAACTTACCAACTTTTGTTGACGTTTTCAAAACTAACATGTATTACAGGAAATTAGTGGATGGCCTCGGGAAAGTGTGTCCGTGGGAATGTCAAGTCAAGCTGTGGAATGTTACCTTGTGTTCAGTCTTAATGTTTAAAACAATGTATTTGGAAACTTGGGTTTTGATACAATGATGTCAAGTATGGTACTTTTTCGAACAAACAAATGGTTGTAAATTTGCTTTAAACAAATGTATGGATGAACAACTTGTTATGTTTTACATGTATTGTTTACTTGGTTGAATGTTATGGTTATCGCTCTGGCCACACCTCGCGACGCTTCTGCTAAACCGAAAATCAGGGTTTGACACTCTTGCTGCCATTCATCATTGGCCGCTCCACCAGCTTGATGTCAAGAACGCCTTTCTCAATGGTGTTCTTGAGGAGGAGGTTTATATGGAGCAGCCACCCGGTTCATTATTGAAGAGGAGGCCTCAAAAGTATGCAGACTACGCCGCTCCCTATATGGTCTTAAACAGTCTCCAAGGGCATGGTTTGATCGTTTCTCTAATGTTATGGGAGAGTCTGGAATGGTTCGTAGTGGATATGATCACTCCGTATTCTTCAGACATCACTAGGGGCGGAGAATCATTCTAGTTGTTTATGTGGTGATATCATAGTTACAGGGGACGATGAGGACGTGATTACCAAACTTAAACAGTTCCTTCAGTCTTAGTTTCAGATTAGCGACTTAGGTCGACTTCGGTACTTCCTTGGCATAGAAGTATCTCGTTCCCCATAAGGTATACTCCTTTCTCAGCAGAAATATGTCATTGATATGTTAACTGAGTGTGGCTTGCTGGGTTGCAAGCCGGTTGACACTCCTATGCTTCCTACGAGGAAGCTCCTTCCAGAGGATGGAAGCCCATTAAAGGATCCCGAGCGATACAGACAATTGGTTGGAAAGTTTAATTATTTGACAGTTACACGTCCAGATATTTCCTTTGTCGTTAGTGTCTTAAGTCAGTTCATGGCCACTCCATACACTGGACACTGGGATGCTGCTATTCATGTCTTACGATATCTCAAGACCACACCAGGTCTAGGGATCTTATATTCTAATCAGCGTCATTGCCGTGTGGGTGCTTTTCTAGAAGATGGAGATGGACGTATATCTGGATTCTCAGATGCAGACTAGGCAGGCTGTCCTATTTCACGACGGTCCACTACCGGATATTGTGTTTTTGTTGGAGGAAATCTTGTGTCCTGGAATAGTAAGAAACAACATATTGTATCCAGATTGAGTCCTGAATCAGAGTACAGAGCTATGGCAGATGTTACATCAGAGATGATATGAGTTCTTCGTCTTCATAGAGAACTCGGGGTTACCTCGGATGACTTGATGCGACTATACTGTGATAATCAATCAGCTATACTTATAGCTAAAAATCAAGCATTTCATGAGAGAACTAAACACATTGAGGTTGATTGTCATCTAATCAGAGATCGGATAGTAGGCACTCAAAAGGATCCTCCATCTATTCAGCCAATTCATGTTAAAACAGAATTCCAACTAGCGAATATCTTCACGAAACCACTCTGGAAGGTTCAAATAGATTTCATATGTAGCAAGTTGCGCATGATTAACATCTATAGTCCAACTTGCGGAGGAGTGTTAGTTGGTAGTTGTATTAAATAGTTAGTTGGTAGTTGTATTAATTAGTTAGGCCCTAGTAAGTTATTTTTTATTTATTTGTTAGTCCCTCTCTCCTATATATAGAGAGGCTCATTGCTTGTACATACACACATTCAATCAATACAACCAGATTTCCTTTTCCATTCCATACGAGTCTCATTTACAATATTGACTAGTGATTATTCTGCCAAAATCCTCCATGATGGACATTAGTATTAAGAATCTGAATGGCTTTCTTGCATATATTATCTATACCTTTGAAAGCATCAAGAGGATATAAATTGTATGTGACATCAGTTACAAGTACAACCATAGGTAGATAATCTTATTGAAGTGATTCTTGATTTGAACATAATCACTCATACTATCTTTTGCACTTTATTGAAATGAAATAATAGTGTTACAGTTCAGTCATACAAAGATACCCACAAGGAAATGAAGCATATACATATTATGAAGATAGATTCAAACTACAATAGGATAAAAAGATTAAAGGACGGCTTTTTTTATTTATATCCAACAAAGAGCTCTATTTGTCTCTAAAAAGCATAATGGCAGAAGTAAAGAGTGATTATAACGCAAAATCCAACTAAGCATTTCTATTTAAAAATGACAACGAGGTAACAATTTTCTCATTGGTTCGGTTATTAATCAGCAGGTGGCCAGAGCTCATGATCATAGCCTGGAAAAACGGGCATCTTTGTTCTTTCAGCCTGACATGCAGCCGGATGTGGTGTCTTAAATCCAGGCATCATGGATTTGACCTGCGGCTCCATTTTTGCTTTTTCCGCCTTCAAAACAAGTTTTTCTCCACGAAGCTCGTTCTTCTCTGCCTGTCGGTTTTGGCAAGTCATAAGAGAAGAGAAGCATTTGTAAGGATTTCTCTATAAGTTTATTAAAAAAAGAAAGAAAATCATTAAGCAAGTTCATTTGGTATCAATTATGCATAAACGTATGCTTACCTTCAATCTCAATTTCTTTGAAATCCTGTGATTCAGATTTGAGCTGATTCAGAGCTCGGATAGCATCTCCAGTCACTCCACAAGAATGTAGTATAAAATCATCCCCACACATCTCCATCAAAGCAGTTCTCTAACTGAAATGGAGACAAAACAAAGGGGTCAGTGAACTGTACATCTGATATGGTTAGCAGCCATCGATTTAGATCACGGTTGACCTGCGTTATGTATCCAACCAACCAGACCTAAGATGCGGTACCAACAAATAATCTTACCAAAAAAAAAAAAAATAAGATAGTTACTATATAGAAGCACATTTGCTTGACAGCATTACTTTGCTTTGGAAATCTAGATGAATAAGAGGCTCACAAGTGATGGGATTGTGAAATACTGTCAGTTTTGTTGGTTTAAGAGGCTAAGAACTACAATATAACATTATCACTAAGCGAAATACTGTCAGTTTTGTTGATTAGTCATAGGCCTCTAAAGCTCATAAACATATCATGATATTGCTCTATATTCATCTTTGATTTGAGTGAATCTTTGTAACAATGATAGACACGAAAAATATTGCTGTTAATATTTGAATATATCAAACCGCTGACCATGATTATTTAATAAATTTCAGGTCAATTTGACCAAAGCACCAGAGTTACCAAATGAAGATCAAGTACAAGACAACTGAATTCTGTTGACATCAATTCAAAACAAATATTGTCAGTTTTGACTGTAAACATAAAAAGACAAAATAAATTTTCTTTTCACAACAATTTAATTTTGCAAATATATAAAATCGTGTAAAGAGCCACCAGTTCAATGAAAAAACCCGCCCAGTTGACCCATTTGCCTTTAAACAGGCTGTGATGTGTTTAACTTGATATTCAAACACATACTATTTTATTGAAGTAATAATGCACTTTTATTGAAATATTACTTACGGTTTTCTGGGGGCTCTATAAAATACATGTTTTCTGGGTTTATTCTGATGCAAGGGATATGAGAGATGCGGGACCAATAGGAGCCTCTTCTACTGCACCTTCCTTCTAGCTTTGGGCATTCAGCAATGTTTAAACTCAATAGTGAAGGCAGCAGAATGTCTGGTAGATGCTTCATCTTTGGGCAATACCCTAAAAAGAGATGTTGGAGGAAGGTGAGGTGTTGGAGTGCCACTGAAACTGATTTCAGTTTCTTAAATCCAATTAACCCAAGAGTAGTAAGAGATGAAGGAAGAAGATGAGACAACTGACTACACCTACTCACATCATCTTCTTCTGACTCTACACGGCATAACACTAGTCTGACAAGTGAGGTTGGGAAATTCTGTGGTCCCCACTCTATGATGGGCTTCTTCAACCCCCCAATTTCAAGGGTTTGCAATTTGGGAGGCCAAAACCCACGAGGAAAGGAAGCATCTGTACTTGGGCAACCAATTATATACAGAGATGTTAAGGAGGTGAGATTAGGCAACTCGTGATCTGGAAATGACTCCATTTTTGGACATTCATTAATTACCAGGTATGTGAGGTGAATAAAGTGACTCAATTCAATGGTTGTTGTCAGATTTGGCAAGCGGTATAACACTACATATTGAAGCTTTGGGATGCTTGTGTTGTTGATAACAACCCTAGTGTTATCTCCTCCAAACTCCCTTTCTAATGGTTTGTCACAAGAATCAATTTCAAGTGATTTCAAGTGATAACAACCACCGATGAGCAAAATCTCAGTGTTATTTGGACACCTACAATGCTCCATTCTCTGACAATGTTCTATGGTTAACGTCCTAAGAGTTGTTATGAGGTTGCGACCACAATCATCCTCCTCTTTCTCACCCAGTCTCACCATATCTTGACATTCATATACTCTCAACTTCCTTAACTTTGTAAGAGCCTTACTCGCCTTTGCTTCTGATACCCACAAGTATCTTATTTCGTTACATTTGATTATAGCTAGATCTTCAACTCCTCCAAGATACTCAATAACACCTCTCCACACCACATGACTAAGCCCTAACATAGATTTTATTCTCAACTCCTTGACTGATGAAGCAACTTGAACCAGCTTTCTCAACACACCACTATCACATTTAGATACTTCTAGACTATTCAATAAGGGCAGTGCTCCAGGTGACACTTGAACCAAATTAGGACAACCTCTAATAACAATCTTTTTAAGGCATGGAAACGATACGACCTCAATACGAGTTGACCATACTTCCAACCTCTTCATATTCTGTAATTCAAGAACTTCAAGTGATGTGAATGCACGACCGGTCCCAATTAACTCTGAACCCATAGCTTTCACCTCATCCATGTCTTCAATATACAACTCCTTAAGTGACGGCAACTGCCCAAGTGGTGGTAAAGATGTACAATGTTTACAGCCACGTAGAGACACGCTAATCAGATTAAGATACGATGTATCCCCAACCCAATCAGGAAACTCTATACCCCCATATGACACTATTCCAAGCTTTATCAAACTCTCACTATGAGGCTTCAACGCATCGAGGACCTCCTTTTCTAGCGATTTCTTTCTAGAATCATTAAACACGTCACTCCATTCTAGTTCTAAACCGCTTAGCCTTTTTTGCGATAAGTTTGCCTCAGATGCATGCGACGCTATTTCCACTTTTTCCAGCCCCTTGATGTGAGTCTTCCCATGAAGACTTATAAGGTCTTTAAGCTCGGTTATTGCAAGGCCATTATCACCTCCAATAATGATCTTGGAGAGAGTTTGTAAGCTTTTCAGCTCGCCAATTCCAAAGGGTATCTTACTCAAAAGCGGAGTATCCCTAATATCCAGATGCCGCAAGTTTTTAAGCTTTGAGAAGTTTATGGGCAACATACTTAGACTGTTACATCTATAAAGGATTAATGATTGTATATTGTAGAGATTGCCAACATTTTCTGGTAGACATGTGATTAAGGTACGAGATAAATTAAGGTACCGCAAGTGCTTCAAACTGCCAATGGTCTCTGGTACCTCGCTAATGAAATAACCACTCAAACACAGAACCCTTAAAAGTGGTAACTTTGGAACTAAATCAACCAGAATCTTACTAGATAAGTAGAATTCTCCCCATCTTTCTTCCGGTTCAACGGACACTGCTAAGAATGTTCTCAAACTTGTTGCGCTTTTGATGGGCTTGAACTTCGAGTAAGCTTCATATTCCTTACGAACAAATGACATATGGCGATACTTTTCGAAATCTTTCTTCCTGGTATCCTTCATAATCTCATCGTCTAACCTTAAAAAGAATTCTCCAGCGACAGATATGGCCAGCTCATTAAGCAAGTCATGCATCACGAACAACGATGAGTCATTGGGTGCATACTGAAAAAATGACCTTGACAACAACTCTTCAAAATATTCATGACCTAAGCTTTCCATTGACTTGTTTGAAGATGACTGGTTCAAAAAGCCTTCCGCCAAAGTATAATCAAATCGTCTTTGTCAAACACATAGTCCTTGGGGAACAATGAGCAGTATGCAAACAATTGTTTCAAACATGCGGAAAGATCATGGTAGCTTAATCTGAGGGCTGGGATAATCTCACCCCCCTTTCCTAATTCCCATATGTCACTATTCAACAGCTGCTTCCACTCGTCTTCTTCTTTGGCCTTTGGTCTCAATAACCTCCCAAGTACTCTTAAGGCCAAAGGCAAGCTATCACATTTTTTGACAATGCCTTCACCATATGGCCTGAGGATTGGATGCGAATCAAAGTTATTTACACCCAACGCATGTTGAGCAAACAAAGACATAGCATCGTCATCTGACAAAGTTTGCAGATAGCTTAGATCATCGCAACCTAGCTTTTTGAGCAGTTGCATCTTCCGTGTTGTCATTATAATTTTACTTTTGGGAGCACACTCATGAAATGGGCTCACTAGGGTCTCCCACTCCTCATAGCTTTCACTCCAAACATCATCTAATACTATCAAAAATCGTTTCTCCTTAAGTTGATTTCTAAGAGCTACTTGAAGCAGATTTAAATCTGCAAATTCCTTATTTTCTCCATTCACAGATTGTAAGATCACTTTGCTTATATTAAAGATATCAAACTGATCAGAGACACAAACCCAAGCCATTAGTTCAAAGTGCTTCTTAACTTTCTCATCGTCATACAAAAGTTTAGCTAGAGTGGTTTTCCCTAACCCACCCATACCAACAATAGGCACCATGCTAAAGTTCTTATCACATGGCTCGTCCCCTAAAAGCTTCACGAGCAATTCCTTCTTTTCCTTTTCCCGTCCAACAATACTAGATGTATCTACCAAAGAGGTCTGATAAATTCTTTTAGACCTTTCATCTTTTACAATTAAACCAAGACTAACCTTCTCCTTTTCTAGATCTTGTAATTTGGTGGTAATATCATCTAACTTGTGATGCATCCTCTGACTTAGTGATAAATTGATGCAACAAGTTGGGACTAGCTTTTTTACCTTGCTGGTGATGGCTCCAGATTGCTGGGTGAGCTCACGATGCATAGCTTGTGTTGCCAGATCATCAAGTACGTCATCAATGTCGTAAGCCAGATGTTGGAGACCACTGAGCCAGTTTTGAACAGCTTCATCAGTTATTTCCTTCTGAGAAGCATCGTTAAGGAGAGACTGGATCTGGGTCAGGGTCCTCGCTAGTTTCTTCAGTTCTGACTGGATTCCTTGGGACCGTCCGATTTTCTTCAAGGCTTCAGAAGACAGCTTCTCAAAAACAGCTTTCAGGAGTTCAGAGGCAATGATTTCGGCCATTGTTAATTAGTTTATGGTGATGATGGAAATTCTGTATAACAAGGATATATGTGAATGTAATTGTAAGGGTGTGGAAATAAAGAAAACTAATTTCTGCTGTGTTGTTATATAGTTCCTTCGGCCATGCCATTGTTTGGGGTACCATCCATGCAATTGTCCTGTTGTAATTAAGTAATATTTTAATTTAATATTTATATTTTGTAACTAATTATTCATATAAATAAACGTTTTGTATATATAATGTAAATAAATTTAATAAATTATATTCAAGTATTACATATCTTTAAATTTAAATATGATATAAATATTATCAAGTTTTGTGCATTACATAATTTAAAGTTTAATTAGTTTGATAATTAAATGTCATATAGCCCAATATGTATTACAAAATACTGTAAATGAGTATTAGGTTTAAGAATTCCAAACATATACAAACTCATAAATACTTATTTATTAACAGCAATAAATTAATTACAGAATATATTTAATAAATTTATATGAATACTAAAATACAATTATTTATAAAATTTAACAGAAATTGTGCCTTCTTTTTCTAAAGTAATAAAAAAGAGAGGTGGCCTGCCTATTATCCTGGACCCACTCGTGTTGAGGCTTCATTATCCTTGCAAAGCAGATGCGTTGTCTGCCGGTTACGAAAAGAAAAAGAAAGTTAATGATGGAAAAGAAAAGTTATTTCTTTCATGTTATCTATACTCTTTCTTTTTTTTTTTTATCTCTAATTGTTATCTTAGCGTCACATTACCATTCCTAAACCCGTATTATACCCTGATCTCAACCCCCTTTTCTATATTTTTAAATATCAAATAACAATGGAGAAAGAAGAGAGAGAGAAAACCGAGGAGGACGAGGTAATGCTTATAGTCACCAAAGAAATGAATGGGGAAAGGGGAGGCGGTTCGGTGTCCGTTCAGCTCCCTCGAGGAGCCTTGATGACCCATAACACAAGGCCTAATGATCATCTATATAAATTTTCAAAAAAAAAAAAAAAAAAAAAAAAAAAAACACACACACACACACGTGTGTTATAATTTAGGGATATTTGATTTAAATAACCCCAACTTTCACCAATTGGATGATAACACTCTCAACTTTTGATTTGTACACCAGCACTCCCTACTTTCACCTTATTGGCTGATAACACTCCCTAACTAACTGAACCCTAACCCAGTTAGCTGATGTCAGCCGCCACGTCATAAAAAATGCCATGTCAGCCGCCACATTAGACGCCACATCATTAAAAAGCCACATCAGCTGTCACGCCATATGCCACGTCAACAAAAGGGCCACATCAGATGCCATGTCAGCAAAAACTAACTGGGTTAGAGTTCAGTTAGTTAGGGAGTGTTATCGGCATATAAGTTGAAAGTTGGGAGTGCTGGTGTACAAATTGAAAGTTGGAAGTGTTATTAGCCAATTGGTGAAAGCTGAGGTTTTTTAAATCCAATATCCCTATAATATATAAGTATGACATAAAAGCACACATAAAAATTGTAAGGCATCTTTACTATATAATAAAAGAAACCACTTTGGGGGACACTTGTCATCATATTAGAGCATCTATATAATCTATAAAAGGAGATGAGAGGCTGATGTAAATCTGCCTACGTGTCAACCATCTAGGCATACCACGTAAGATGTGCTGTTGTCATAAATCCAATTTATTTATATATATATATAAAAACTATTATATAGATACCATTTTAATTTGAAATCTGGCTCCACTTTCAAAATTTTAAATTTCAAACCATTCTTTAAATCCATCTCTCTCTCTCTATCAAACCATTCTTTAAATCCCCCTCTCTCTCTTCTCCATCAGATGGTTGGGGTTCAAGGCCACGACTACGGTGCTTATCTTCTTATCTTCTCCATCGATTTGGTATGGCTGATCATCTTTGTGTTTGCCTTATCTTTCTGTTTGCCTTATCTTCTTATCATCTTTCTGCTTGCCTTATCTTCTTATCTTCTCCATCGATTTGGTATGGCTGATTAAATCAACAAGTTTTATTTAGGTTACATGTGCTTTGAGTTATCTTAAAACCGGAACCACTATTGTCGGCTTGATCTTTGAGGTATGTTTTGTTTTGTTTCAGTTATGTTTGATTGTGTAATTGTTGTGTTTGGTTTGAATTAGGGTTATTTGAAATAAGTATGTTTTACTATCTGATAAACTGGCATCATATCTTAGGCAAAGATTGTTTGACTGGTTTTTTTAAGATCCTGAAAGGACTGTACCCCCAAATTTTATCACAAACCTCTATTTCTTCCGCTACAACGAGATCTGCGTTAAAAATCGGACCGAATTAGCTGTGCTTCGAGTTCAGTAATCCTTGAACCTGATCCGTAATCATGGGTCTGAATCCGGTACGTTTTCCGAATATCTAATTTCTTCTACGGTTCGAAGTAATTTTGTACGATTCATGTGTTATGCTTTTGGTAGTTAGATCGAAATTTGTTAGGATAGATCTAGGGCAAATGTCTTGTGCCGTTGCAGTTGATTGTGCGTTTTGAGTGATTATGTTTAGTTGTGCATGCGATTGATAACTGATAAGTTTTGTAATGGTGTACGAATGTTGTTGGATTCATGAAATGTGGTGTGGATGTTGTTGGAACCATGAAATAGGGTGTGGATGTTTGTTGTTTTGATTGTTTAGGTTAGATGTTAGGTAGTTTTCGAACCTTGGATGTGATTTGCGTAATGATTTCAATTTTCAAAGAGGTTTTATCTTTGTGCACATTGAGCTTTACATGTCTGCAAGAAGTGGCTTGGTTTTAAAAGTGTGAGGCGCACGGTTGCGACAGGGTCGTGAGCCAAGATTTACACGCTTGCTGAGTGTATGATATACCACTTATAAGGAACTAGGATTATCGGTTGTTTGGAAATTTTGTTGGATGTTTTACTATCTGATAAACTGGCATCATATAAGCTTATGGTGCAACAGTAACTTTAAGCTTATAGTATGGCAAAAAGTAATTATGATTATGATCTTTTAATCGTTTATCAGTTTGCAGGTTTTTACATTTGGGTCTGTGCCTCTTAAAACATATCTACCGGATGGCGATATCGACTTAACAGCCTTCAGTGACAGTCCAAACTTGAAAGATTCATGGGCAAGTGAGGTCTGTGATTTATTGCAGACCAAAGAAAAGAACGAGAATGCAGAATTTCAAGTAAAGGAAGTTCAATACGTTCAAGCAGAAGTACGTTTCTTTTCGTTTAACGTTTCTGTTTATCACTTAATAGACTGAAAACATTGGTCATTTAACTGTAGGTGAAGATTATAAAGTGTTTGGTGGAAAATATCGTGGTAGATATTTCTTTTAATCAGCTTGGATGGCTTTGTACCCTTTGTTTTCTTTTCTTTTAATCAGCTTGGATGGCTTTGTACCCTTTGTTTTCTTGAGGAGGTTAGTGTAATGCAAGTGTGTTTACACATTATAAGTTTCATTTTACAACTTTCTAATAAAATATTAGTTGTGCAGGTTGACCATTTGATAAACCATAATCATTTATTTAAGCGTAGCATTATACTAATCAAAGCATGGTGTTAAGAAGTTTAAATTTTTCTACCGTGAAGCCCCGTTTTACATACCGCTCCGTAAATAACCCGTTTACAACCCGCATTTTCCCTTTTAATGTATTGGTTAATGACAAGATGGAAGCGCTTGGATCTGAAACAGAGGCATATGCAATTGCTAACATCATGGTTGTAAGAGTTTTTTTCCCTTTTTTGTTGTAATTAAGAATTAAAAAATTGAGAGCTCATGTACTGAACAATCTAATTTCTATGCTTATTTTAACCCACACTAACTATTGCAAGTCTGGGGTGTATAAATTTTAATGTGGTATGGCATTTGGTCAAGAGGCAATGCTATTATTCCTTGGTACTAAAGGATATCGTGCCTTACAACCAAATTCATCTGATATGTTCTCTTTTTATTTTCATTTTTATTTTGTTTTAGCCAAAAGACAAAAGGGTACATGCACTGATCGGCCTTTGTACCGATTGTTGAGTGTTATGTGCCTTCTGTCCAAGACTTGATGCAAAACTACTATCGAGCCGGGGGTCCCACTGGAAGCAGCATCTCTATTCCTACGGGGTAGAGGTAAGGTTGTCTACACCTTACCCTCCTCATACCCTATCTTAGCTTTGCTATTGATGGGATTTACTAAGTATGATGATTTTGTTTTTTTGCATCAAATACTATTATTATTCAATCTACATTATCTAATTACATTTGTGTTATGTTTTGAGTTGCCGCAAGACTATACCTACCTAAAGTTACTCGATCAAGTGGGGCTACAATAGACTTGTGGATTGAGACTAAGGAGTTGGACACAAACACACCTTATATGTTAAAGCTTCTAGAAAAAGGAATTGGACAACTAAAATATGAGATTAGTAAAGATATTACGCAACCTATTTTGAGGCCCAAGAAGCTATTGATTATGGGATTAGCTCAAGAGATGATGCATGTGAGAAATGGTATGTTTTTTATTAGTATATATTTTTTAGGGTCAAACTACGTGACACAAATGAATGATTACTACAAGGTTATGCTATAATTTTTAAGGGTTATATTATATATATGTATGTTTAGTTTACCATTATTTGTTACTTTATTAGATACTAGGTTATAACCCATCAATACGGCAAAAGTGATTCTTGCAAGTTCAAGTAGTTCAAACACATGCAATGGGATGACAAGTTTTATATGGAACTATTGTGCTCCGTTAAAGTAAAATTCTTTGTTTGGAGATCACGACTCTGCCATTATAATTTTGACTCTCTTTTTTTGTATAATTTAATGTTTATTTATTGGTTGTGTTTTTAGGAGGAGGAGGTGTGTAAAAACTTAAAGATATGTTCAATCACGTTTGGAAGTGCATAGTTCGAATGGATAATGATAGATGCTCTTAAATGATTGGTTCAGATAGCTTATGTTTTCGTTTTAAAGGGTTAAGGTATGCTAAAGTGAAATATTTTGCTTTGTTTATTCAAGGGCATCCAAAGGTAAGTTTTGTCAGATGACGAAAAGGCTCTTAAATATTTCATACAAACAACGCGTTTAACCACATAACATGGTGACGCCCCGTCAAAGGTAAGTTTTGTCTTTTCCCAAGTTGTAAGGGTATTTTTGTCATGACATGTTTTTGGTCGGGTTGGTGTAAGTGATTATAGAAACATACATCAGTGGCATATGAAACCATTTTAATATATGGATGGTTATAGTGAGAAAAGTTGAAAACTTGGGTGATTATCTCTTAACAATAATATCTACTATCTAAACATGGCAATTCGGGCAATTATAAACATTTGAATACACTTGGTTAGGACTTCTTAAGTAGTGACCTGTTTCCTATTTATAGTTTTTTTTTTTTTTACCAAATAGACCAAATTGATATATTTTTAGACAAATTGGTCAAAATTGTTGCCTTGATTTGACGGAAGGTAAAAATCATATCTTGATGTCCTAAATTTACTTAATCATGCAAGACCTCAAAGCTAGATGAATCAACCAGGTCAGCCTTAAACTTCTTATTTTTCAAGAATATTTTCTATTTTTTTTTATATTTCTGATGAATCAACCAACGCATTTATTATTGTAGGTTCTTGGACATATTTGTTACCATATTTTGGCTGCTGGTTTAAATGGTTATATGGCCAGTGTCACCAACCTCAAAAGTCCTTCAAACAAATGGCGCTGTGGTGCAACTCCAATAACGGTAGAGTTTCCACCCTCGGAATAACCGCCATCTTTATTATTATTATTATTATTATTATTATTATTATTATTATTTATTCTTATTCTGTTTCATTGTCTTTTATTTTTTGTCGAATAATGTGGATTAGTGTTATTCATACTTTTGACTGGACATTCTAGGCTATGATGACCGTCAAGCATTATGGTCGCGGGTAAGGGTCAGGGGCTACAACACTTGGGAAACCTTTTGTTCATCCTGCTACCGTAGATTTGAGAGGCAAAGTATACGAGTAAGTGAATTTTTTTTTATTTTGTTCTATAAGGCTTTTATATTGAGGGAACAATCGAAGATATGGTTTATTAATGGTGGTGATTGGTGCAGCAGAAACCTCGTCCCCCTTCAGTTTGACGGGCCAGGTGCCGATTCCAAAGCTGTCAAGGCATTTGTTTGGTGATTGTAATTTTGTGTACTTAATGTGTATAATTTGTGGTTGGTTAGGTTGGAAACAACAATCAAACATTTTCCTCGGCATGTCAAGGAAACTATTCTTACTTGTGTCAAAAGATGGTCAAGAGCGATTCACAAGCCTTCAGCCCAAGTGGTACCAAACATGTATAATTCCTAAGTTGTATACATAACCGATATCTGTCTTTTTCTTGATGTTTTTGTACACGGCTTATAAAGAAAACTTTGTTACTATTTTATGTAATGTCACTTTATTTGCATTACTTTTATCCATACACTTATGATTAATTTAATTTAAATTTTCCAACCCGGGTTGCCACCCGGGTGATAACCTTTAATTGGCACTGTTTTACTTGGCACTGTGTTATGCCCCCGCCGCATCGCGACGGGTGTTGTAAATAAGAAAACCTTTAATTGATCGTAAGCGGTGACAAAATAATCTATTTTTAGTTTTTGATTTCGATGGTTATTAAACCTACCCGTGTGTTCACACGGGTCCTACAACTAGTCTCTTATAAAAGAAACCACTTTGGGGGACACTTGTCATCATATTAGAGCATCTCTTATAGATAATTATTATTTTAGTTTAATCTCTTCTAATTCATTATAGATAAGCCTCCTACTAAATATTATTTAGTTTAATATCTTATGGATAATTATTACTTAGTTTAATCTTCTTCTCATTTATAATATTATTTATTTGAACTAATTATTACTTTTATATTTATCTATTTACTTCAAATTCAAACTTAATTATCTAATTTGATCTTAACTATATATTTGAACATTTTGTTTAGTTTGGTATCAAATAGATTTTACGAAACTTAAAATAAAATTAACTAATATTATTTATCATTTATACATTTACGGAGTTTCAAATAAAGGGTTAAATTTATTGAGACTTCGTTAACAAATTTTGCAACAACAGAATAATTTATTTTTATTACGAAAACCGAACTTTGCGTTAATATATTAAATATTTTTATTTTCACTATACAAAATTACATTTACTCGACCCATGTAATACATGAGGTTTTATAGGATATAACTTTTTATTATTTGATGTATAAAATTAGATTTATTCAATTCGTACAATACACGGGGTTTTTTTAAGGATATATATATATATATATATTATTTAGTACAGAAAATTACATTTGTTCAAACCGTGTAATACACATATTTTTAAAGATGTAATTTTTTTACCATTTGGTATATAAAATTACATTTATTCAACCCGTGCAATAAATGAGGTTTTTAAAGATATATTGTTTTATTATTTAGTATATAAAATTTATTTATTCAACCCGTGTAATACACGTGGTTTTAAAGATATAACTTTTTTATTTGGTAATTAAAATTACATTTATTCAACCCGTACAATATTGTTCTTATAGATACAACTTTTTATTATTTAATAAATAAAATTATATTTATTCAACCCGTGCAATAAATGAGGTTTTTAATGATATATTGTTTATTATTTAGTATATAAAATTTATTTATAAAACTCATGTAATACACGGGGTTATAACCTAGTATACTAATATAAAAAGAGGTTTGGGTTAAAAATAAAACAACTTGAGATTGTTAGAAATAATAATTATAACAGATAAATGTACTTAGTATAATCTTACAAAGTTATTAGTAAAGTATGGAAAGGGTGTGATGAGAGTATATCTTATCCCCACCTATATGGATAGGTATGATGCACCCGTCGAGATCCCTAGCTAGGGGTGTTCAAGATCGGATTATCCGGTTTTCGGATATCCGAAAATTTCGGATAGTGAATATTGATATCCGAAATTTCGGATACGGATTCGGATATCCAAACGAATATCCGAATTTATAGAAAAAAATCAAAAAATTCGTTTCGTGTATAGATTAAAACTAAACTTATGTTCGATTTTCCAAATCTCCAACATTTAAAACTAAAAACAATCATAAATTCACACAAATACAATTATTTACTACTTTTTTTACTAGTTTTTACAATACTTCAAACTAAATATAATGCTTATATACTATATATATTTATGAAAAAATAATTAGTTTTCGGATATCGGATAATCGGATTATCCGAAAATTTTGAAATTCATATCCGAATCCGAATCCGAAAATTCGGATTATCCGGTTTTTGGATATCCGAATTTTCGGATATCCGAAATTTCGGATATTTCGGATATTTCGGATTCGGTTTCGGATCCGGATTTTTTTGAACACCCCTATCCCTAGCAGCTCCAAAAAAACCTTTAGAAATAATAATAATAATTGTATATAAAAAAATTATAAACTAACAATTAAATGGATAGACAAAAGATTAGTTTCGTTCTATTATTTATAATATATGTTTAAAAATTTTCACAAAAGTAATATAATTATCTAATTAATATACTGTGAATGTGGGGCTAGTCACTTGGTAGAGACTTTTGTCTTTTAATGGGACGTTTTGATTCAATCCTAAGCAATGAGTAGTTTAGGATTAAATTTAGTATAACTTAGGAGTAAGTAAGCACTGCCATTCAAAAATAAAAGAAAGAAATAACACAAAGAAACAATAAGTAAAAATTGGTTTTTACCTTTGATCTTCCGTGTTCTAAACGGGCATATGAAGAATGTTAAGTCATTATTTAAATGAACGCAAATTACATTTCACATACAACTAGTTTTTTATTGACGTCACGCGTTGCGGCGAAACCGAGCAAATGATAATGTAAAACAAACGTGATTTGAAAATAAAACATATTGTTTAGAAAGTCAAACCATTAGAACGGCTTAGTTTATCGAACCGTTTTATGATACCAAATAAATATTTTATTTTTAGTACAACTTCGTTTTTAACAATACTTATAACGGAATGTCGGGGAAAAAAATCAAGCACAACTATGTACTTAAGTTTTTAGAAAAAAGTTATAAACGTAAATTATTGAAGAAGTATCAAATTAATCGATAAATTAATATATGTTATAAAAAAAGAAAATTTAAAAATATGTTATTAAAAGTACATATAATAATAAACTATTATAATATATTAAATAAAAGAATAATAAAAAGTTATATATTATTACAGAAATAAAGTTACTATTCATCATCATTCATTAACAATATATATATAATGATGTAATACGATACCGAACAATTTCGAGAATGGGGGTGTTGGTTTCACCCTAAAGAATTTTGGGATCTTGCAGATTCTTTTTTTTTTACTTTTCTTTTTGACAAATATACAATTATTTAAAAAAAAGAGTAAACTTCCGTTTTGCTCCTTCTGGTTTGATCATTTTAACGGTTTTGCTCCAATAGTTTAAAAATAGTCATTTTCCTCCCTGATCTTTCGAGTTTGTCGCTAGTTTGCTCCCTAATCTTTCGAGTTTGTCGCCAGTTTCCTCCCTGATGGAGTTAGAGGCTGGGAGCAAAATGAAGATAAGTTAGAAAAATCAGGGAGGAAAATGGCTATTTTTAAACTATTGGAGCAAAACCGTTAAAATGACAAAACCACAGGAAGCAAAACGGAAGTTTACTAAAAAAAAATGTTGTACATGCATGTTAAATTTTTGTGATTTTGTTAAAAATTGTAAAATCTCACAAACTACAACTACCAAAGTAACAAATGCTAATTAATCCCACTAGTTTAATGTTTATATTCGACTCCACCTTTACTTTACTAAAAGTACTTTCACTTAATTAAAGAGTGCATATTTATATTTTAAAATGACAGCATTTTCCTATTTCTAGAAAAGTATCCAACGACCCCACTTTGCTTCATCAAATAATCAAAGAATAATAATAATAAATAAAGGAAAATTGGTTTTTAATAAACCAACCTTTGTCCCGTTGGTAAATAATAATCTTACCTACGTAATTGGTATACAATAATCCTACCTATCAACATGTTGGTACTCAATGAACTTCCGTTAATTTTTTTTTAACTGAAGTTACTTTTTAAGTTTTATTTATTACACAAAAAGTCCCTGCAGTTGTAATTTACTAGTTTTAACTATTTTATAAAACAAAAAACCTCAAGAGACTGTAATTTACTAGTTTTAATGTTAAAACTAGTAAATTACAACTACAGGGACTGTTTGTGTAATAAATAAAACTTAAAAACTAACTTCGGTTAAAAAAATTAACGGAAGTTCATTGGGTACCAACATGTTGATAGATAGGATTATTGTATACCAATTACGTAGGTAAGATTATTATTTACCAACGGGACAAAGGTTGGTTTATTACAAACCAATTTTCCATAAATAAATGATGGCCTTTGAAAATGACAACATTTTCCTCTGTAGAATAATGTTCATAGTATTTATATGTGTTTAGAAAACTACGATTAAAGAAAAGATCTGATTAGAATACATAAGATCTTTTTATTCAATTTCATATACGAAAGAACCAAATATTACTTGTGAAGGTTGATTTATTATAAAGGATTCATAAGAAAATAGAAGTAATTGTGTTGGGAATTATTTGATTAATACAGTCGATCATATTTGTATACTTCAATTTAAAATCATAGTTCAGATCTTCCGAGAATTGTTGGATCCAATCATTCAAGACTTCAATTATTAATGGGCCGTGTTTGGGTTTAGCAAATAATGAAGTAATATAATTCTTAACAAATCTAACTGTAATTTGATCTGACCCATTACTTAATGGATCGTGACTCAAGTATCTAACCCACTACCTAACAAATCTATTTTTTTCTAACAGCGAAGGAATATCTCATTCGTCACCAAAAATTATACATATGAATAGAGGCTAGCAAGAAACTAGGCCCAACCCTCATACAAGATCACCCAATGTTTACAGTAGGAAAAGAAAACAAAATATAAAACTAATTTAGACTATGGGGTATGGGGCGGGGGTTGGCTGAAAAAACCCAAGTCACCACCCCGGGTGGGCTTGGGTTTGGGCGGGAGTTTAAGCCCGGGCATTGGGCATGCCTAGCGGTCCTACGTGGCCGGCTGGGCCATCTTTAAATTTTAAAATATAACCGTTTGGCCAGGCCAAACGGTTCACCCACCCACCTGTCCACATCGCTATATAACCCCCCAACCCCACCGGTTGTCCACATCACTACCGCAACCCAAGTCACCTACCCGAACCGCTACCCACAAACACTTGATCAATGGCCTCTTGGACGCTTGAGGAAGAGCTAGCCCTTGTCACGAGCGTCGTGGATGCGATGAAGGGTCGCCAACCCGGTGAGACCTGTTACTGGCCGGAAGCTTTTGCTAAGCTACCGGCATAACGTGGGAAACGACCAGCACAATTTAAACGCGTGCCAACACAAATGGCGCGAGCTACGACCGAAGCTCGATCGTTTTAAAGCCTACTACGACAGTGTCCCGGGCGGTGAGATAAGTCACGAAGACCGGGTGGCGGTGGCCAACATCGAGTTCCGGGGCAAGGAGCGGAAGCCGTTTGACAAGCTCGCCCTTTTCGAAATCTACCAAACGCTTTAGGTTTTTTTTTTTTTGTAATCTTTTTTTTTTTGTAGAATTTTGTAATTTTTAGGAAATTTTAATAAAATTTTAGGTTTTTTTTTTAAATATTGTGTGTATTTTTTAATTTTGGGTTTTTTTTTTATTTTAATAAAGCTGGCCAAGCCACGCGGGCTAGCCAAGCCCCGCCATACCCCACGGACACGTCACTCACTAGTGGGGGGGCTCCAACTCCACGTGTCAACCCATGCCCCAAACCCCCGCCCCACCATACCCCACGGTCTTACTCCCCAAACTCAAAGTGCACCCATTTATTCCAGTCCAATGAGTCTTGTTTTGCTCTGCATTTGATCCACTGAAAAGTAGCAGCTTGAACCTCACAGATAAAACACTGGATAATACTAGACTATGACAACGGGTCATCTCGTGAAATATGGTTCAACCTCTGTTCTTCACTCGCCGAATGACCGATTCTTCAAAGATGTCCTGCAAAACGAACAACACAGGTGACTCACTACAAGGAGAAGGAGATGGGGGTTCTCCTTGTCATAGTAGTTAAAAGCCATCGCCACTTGTGCCTAGGCCCATTTTTCGGGCGAGGCGAGGCAGTTGCGCTTTCAGTCGAGGAAACTGCGCTTTAATTCTCCAGGTGATGGTTCAAGCGCACATTCCGGCGAGATTCCTAGATTCCGGAGAGCTTCCGGCCAAATTCTCTAAATTCTAACAAGATTCTAACCAGATTTCTACTTTTATTCAAGGAAAACTACTTTAGAACACTAATACACTAATATTTTGGTACTAATTAGATGATATAAAGTGTTACATAATAGACTTTGTTTATTTTATTTGAAGAATAGTATTCTTTTTCTAATGCATAATATATTTTTAAATTTGTTTTCATTATGCGCTTTATTTTTCTCAGGCCCTCGCTTTTTTGCGCTTTGCGCCTAGGCCCCAAGCGAAGCCTGTGCGCCTAGTGCCTTGAATAACTATGCTCCTTGTAACCACCCTCCAGCGTAAGAATAAGTAATCATTTTGAGGATAAGTGTGTGTATAAAGTAAGAGCAAGAAATCGAATCCTTAAACCTGGAGGTTGAGTCTTCTATTTATAGCCGGAGAATTGTGGAAGGAGGTTGCCAGCTAGCCATTGTTTGACAGCTGTCCGACCAAGAGGAATATCCCTTATGTCCCCTCTGCTATGGCCAGGCATGGAGGTGACGTGGCGCAGGGTTATTCGCTCCAGCTCAGCGTCCTTTTGTACTGGCTGCGGCTTGCCCAATGGAGACCTTGCAATCAGTGTTGGCGAGCTGTCGCCATTTGTGCCACCTGTCCTTTTTGTCTGCAGGGAGCATCTTCTTGTCGCCAGGTGTCTTCTTCCAGAATCTTCTAGAACCTTCTGGATGCCGTGTGGCAAGGCTGCCAGCTTGGAGTGGTATGATCCCTCTGACACATGTGCACCTATGATTTGGGATCAAACCTCTTCACTCACCAAATATCGAGTCCATGTTGACGCGTTTGCCGGAGAAAATGAGTTTGTTTCTTGCTTTCCATATCACCCAACATGTCGCCGAAATGATAGTTTGAATGAATCTTTTTTTAAGTGCCGGGCCGTCAAATGTTTATGAATTTCTGCCAAGTTTTTCAAATGTTTATGAATTTCTACCAAGTCTTTAATGAGTTTGTTCCTTTTCTTTCATATCACCCAACAGATGAGGCATTTTACACCAAACACTCACTTTGTGCCATATTATGGACGCCATAAAGCAAGATGTAAAGAGATGGTCCGCATCTTAGTCAAATTCACCGCATAGTTTACATGTTGCCGGCCCATGATGGATGCCCCTTTTCTTCAGCCCGCTAAGTGTAAGAAGACGATCTTGAACCAATATGTTCACAGTTTTGGCACCCACTTGACCCATTCAAAAGGGTAATAGGGAATCGCGTGATTTGAAAAGAGAACCCGACAAGAAGCCACAGTTAATATACCACCTTTCACCGGGACCCAAACCCATTTATCCACCGATCCGACAAAACTGTGACCCATATTAACTCCGTGAGTTTATGGAACTGGTCCAATTCTGCGCGTGTACTAGGAAGCCTCCTCCATTCCCATTCCCCCAGCCTTGTTGAAACTTTAATTGTTTTATGTTTTTCCAGCCCAAAAAGAACAGGAAATAGATGTTTTAAGGACCCATCCCCGATCCAGCGATCTAACCAAAACCGGATTTCTTGCCCATTCCCCACTTAGCCTTTTATCAAGTCGCCAACATTCACGCTTAGTTTATCAACTTTTTTGACTTTACAAATACTATTCCAAGTACCCGCAATACCTTCTTTAACCGGCAAATAGGAGTACAAATTCGGGTGAGCGTGGATAGCCGTGACCGTTTTCCGCCATAGACTACCCTTTTCAATTGTATATCGCCACCACCATTTCAACAATAAACTAGCATTCATATCGCGAAGAGAACCCAACCCGAGCCTCCCTTTTTCTATAGGTCCTATGACCTTCTCCCAACATACCCAAGAGGTTTTCGACTTTTCCTCATTTCCTCCCCAAAAGAATCATCTTCGAAGAGACTCCAAAGTATCCAAAACTCCTTAAGGAGCCTTGAAAAGAGAGAAAAAATATACAAAGATAAGCTACCCAAAACCTATTTCAGGAGAGTTAATCTCCCACCCCCGGCTAATCTATTAAATAGTTGAATCTTAATCTGTGTTGACCTGCCAAAACAGGTTGAGCAATTAGGTCACTTATTACACCCATGGATTTTTTTTTTTTTTTTTTTTGCTCCATTGGGTCATGTAAATGCATGAAATCAAAGCATATCGAATCAAAACCCGGCCCCTAAATAAGCATAAACAGCAGATCATAAATAGGAAACACACCTGAATTTAGAGTCGCTACATGATCTGAATTGAGGATCTAAACTCCATTAGATAAACCAAGAGAACGCCCAGCAAGCATAATCAAACATCTTATGAAGTTGCTTAAAAAAAGCGCAAGGCACTCTGAAACATTTAGGTCCCGAAAACCAAGGCAAGATGTTGCTCTATGTACAACCAAATAAGCTTCATGTAAACTAAAAGTTGCATTTGTCTTATCTGTTTACATATTAGCATTTTTATCAAGAAAAATATTCATAATCTATGCATCCCTTAGTTTGTTTTACATATCACCTTCCTACAGAGTACAGATCCCAATTTTAACAAAAGTTAACCAATTTTGACCCAAAAGTGCATGAAGCGCAGCCTCAAGGCCGTGAGGCGTTTTTCTAATCGCATGTCAGGTGCTTATAAAATCAGATTCACAATTTGTAGATTAAAGTTTTTTTTATTATTTAAGAATTACTAAATATAACATTTAGGGTAGCTCTTATCTACAGTGTATTTATTGGACAAAAATGAGATGTTGATAACAGTTATGCCACTAGGAATTTATCAACACCATTAGCAGATTTTGTTTGTTTAGTGGTCCTTCAAGCTCTTTCCATTTTTTAATCTTTTAGTCAAGTTCATTTTACTTCTTTTAAAGTTGTCATTTATATCCTTTTATTTTCTAGAAATCTTTCGATCACCTTGACTTTCTAATATGTATCAATATAAATGCGAGTTCGTCTACGTTTTACATCATGTGGGTTACTTGGTGTTACAAACTCGTGTTTTCTTTTACGTTTTTTTTTTTTTCGATTTTGGTCATTGTTGGCTTGCTACTTAGCACGATTCTAACCCCAACGCTGGTAGTACGGTTTTACGCCCCCCACCCCGCATCGCGGGGGGCTTAAGCCTAGTTGAAAACATACCATGAAACTACAAAATAGACTCGATAATCATAACGCTTAAGCATAAAGAAATCATCATCCCATCAATATGAATCTAAACTAACCGCAACTGAATATTGAAAAAAAATCATACCGATGATCAAATGCTGAAATTGAGCATTGTCTTAGCTTCAATCTGTTCCTCCAAAAAACAATCCTCTCAATCTCCTTCTCATCCGGCAATGGTACAAACTCTTTCTCCACCACATCCTCCCTTTCAAACAGTTTTAGTCGCACCTCATCCACTCTACCAGTGGTGTACCTAAGGCATAGATACCGAGGGTCGACCGCACCCCATTAATTCTTTTTCTAGTGTTATATAAGGTCTCACTGGAAGCAGTCTCTCTATTCCCTACGCGGTAAAGGTAAATCTACATATTACCCTCCTCATACCCTGCCTTAGATTTGCTATTGGTGAGATTTACCGAGTATGATGATGATAATATATGATATAATCCCGAACGACCCCGATGAATTTTGACACCAACACCTATGCATCTTTGAAAACGAGTAAACAACCCCTATAAACTTTTGACACCGACCCAAACAATCTTAAATTTTAGATTATTTAAATATATAAACACATAGCATAGTCTAGATAACAAATATAAATCAATATAAATATAATCAATCACAACACTATTAATACCATACCTTTACAACGTCCCCTAGTGTTTGGAACAACATGGACTACATTACCTTCCAAATCCCTCATTTTACCCAAGTAATTAGGGCAACAATTCGCCGCTCGCAGTGCTCTTTTTCGCAAATTTGCCTGTTGTTCGCCCAAACCTTCGTTTTGGATTTCGACAACCTTAGGGTCGATTTCACGCATGATTAGCCGTAACAATCTGTTCAAATCGAACTGAACACAAACCCTAGCTTCATTGTCTTAACTTTCAAGGCAAAATATTTGTGATACGGATGTGTAATTTGATTCCAATCGATCGCTGCGTATTTGCTTACAATATCCCCCCTCTACAATTGTTTATTCTTTAGTTTTAGTCCTTTTACTTTCAATCTTAGATTGTAAAACACAAACGAGCCCTTAAACATAAACTAACGAGTAAACTGTCAAAATGGTTTTAGTCACTTTACTCCAAAACTCAAACCTTTTGAAACTGGGTTCCGTTGGTTTCAGTTTTGTTGCCATTTTCATCTAAAATCAAAATCTTTTCAGATTTTTCAGTTAATATCCAGTTTTTTTGTTTTTTTCCTTTCTTTTAATAAAGGGCAAAATGGTCTTAAACATAAACTAACTATCAATATTAGTTAAACTGTATTTTGTCAGAGACAATCGATATAAGTTGTAGAATAAACAAGGGTGGTATTGTAATTTGTAAATCAACACAAGAATCTGCAACTAACAAAGCTTGTATCATGTTGGTTTTGACTTGTTAGTGATGACATTCATTTGACCAGAAACGTATAACTCACAAAACAAATATACATAAATCTTGTTAATTTTTGTTGTGAATTTTCCAGATGCTAAATTCTCAAGTTACCACAGCCCAACATGTAAAAAGGGAGAAAGCGTATGAAGATACCCTTTGTTCATATCCAATTCATGTGCTTGAATACATCTTTTTTATTCTTAAAAAATATCATAGATTGTATACTTATTGAAGATACCATTTCTCGATGAAGAGGTGGTAAACAACTCTCACCCACGAAAGGTAATTTATTTTTCTTGTTTGTGATTCTTTTCTTCCTTTTTACAGTTTATTGAGTATTGTATTTGACTCATATAACATTCTTCGATTTGTATGTCTTAAGGTAACAATGAAATTGATTATTTTACAGATGGGTCGTGTTGATGTATTATCTCAACAAAACAGTAAGAAAGAAATTGTGTTTCCATGGACCGATGTGTTCCAGAATAATCCAAGTAAAGAGACATCTACGGCACCAGGTAAACAAATATTAAACGGTTTTTCCGAAAATGTAATTCGGTTATTTAACCTTAACAGAAGTCAGCAAAAAAGACGTTTATACCCCTTATCTCTTGTAGATTGAAAGTTGCAACTTAGTACCGTCTTACTTACAAAACAGATTATTTATTATGCCCTACTATACCTTGTTTAAGTAGCTATGTTGAAATGTAACAGAAAGTTCATCACGTGAACATGAAACTATCGAGTCACAGGCACAAGTGAATACAAGTACAAAGAGTACATATGTGGTGAAGAAGCTATGTGTATTTCTCCCACTGAACCGTATTGTTTAAGATGTCCTATACGTAGAGGCCATCTTAATATTTCTCAATATTATCCCATGCAACAGGTACTTCCTTTGTTCACACCACGAGCAATTTCGATATTGAAAAAATTAATATATTTTTTTTTATTTCCAACAGCGGCGGTGGCAGTAGAGATGAAAGAGGCGGCAATCACGATGATGGGAGAAGGGATTTTTAAAAACACAGTTGTGGCATTGATGACAATGAAAGAGATTAGAAAATGGAGCTCGACTCAAAGTCATTTTTCTCTCCCGGCTTTTAGTTTGCCGGATACCGAACTTATTCGATCGTTTCAACTCAACTCACCCATACCTACTATATAACTTCATGTTTTCATTTATGTAGTGGTATGTAATATGTATTAACCCCTTCTTATAAATATAGTTCTTGAAGTATTAGAACTTGAAATTTATGGTGAACCACAATGAATGAGGAAATTTATATAAATTTGGTATTTATAAATACTATAAATATAAATTTCTAACCTTTTTTTCACATATCCGGTTCGAAAATTGTTATTTTGTATACCCCAGTTTTTACATGTTAGCTTCGGTATTCATTTGGATATGACCATAATATTTATTGTTAGATAAATTTAAGAGTTAAATGTCATTTTAGTCCATGTGGTTTGGGTCATTTTGTCAGTTTAGTCTAAAGGTTTCATTTTTTGCCTGTGGGTCCAAAAATGTTTCACCGTTGCCGTTTTAGTCCACTGGGTTAACTTCATCCATTTTTTCTGTTAACGAGAAGGGCAATTCGGTTATTTTATATGTAATTCTGTTAACTAGAAGAGCAATTCGGCCATGTAAAATGACCGAATAGTCCTTTTCGTTAACAGAAAAAATGGATGAAGTTAACCCAATGGATTAAAATGACAACGGTGAAACCTTTTAGACCCACAGGCGAAAAATGAAACCTTTGAACTAAACTGGCAAACTAGCCCAAACCACAGGGACTAAAATGGCATTTAACTCTAAATTTAAATATTTGATAGAAATAATTATTTAGAGTAAACTGCCATTTTGGTCTCTGAGGTTTGGTCACTTTTGCCATTTTAGTCTAAAACTCAAACTTTTTAATTCTGGGTCCCTGTGGTTTTACTTTTATTGCCATTTTGGTCCAAAAATCAAATCACATGTTATTTGGCTAATAAAATCTGATCATTTTGTCTTTTTGCCTCTGAGTTAATTACGTTTTTCGTCCTTGTGGTTTGTCGAAAATCACTATTTCAGTCCATTAGTTTAAAAATTGCTAAAACAGTCCTTGTGGTTTCATTTTCGTAACTATTACGGTCCACCTCTGTTAACCTCATCCATTTATTCTGTTAAATACATGTGAAAAGACCATAATACCCTTATTCATAAAAAAAAACTAAATTTATCTAAATGAAAACAAAACCAGAAATAATCTTTACACTTCTCTTTCTACTTCAATCATTTTAAACCTGCAACCTTCAAAAATCTCCTTTCTTCACAATTAAAACAAAACGTCAACTTTCAATTAATCTCATTTCAAAAACTCACTGGCAGAATTCTCAGATTCAGTTTCTTTTCATTGTGTCATACGAATCAGTTTATTTGAAGTTTAGGGTGCACGGGGCAGAAGCGGGGAGATGGATCGGTGACCCCATTCCCCGATCGGGAACACCGCCGCCATCACCGCGGGGACCCAAATCGGGGAGGGGAATCGGGGGGGAGACGTTGGGCAACGGTCCTTTTAAAAAAAAAATTCAATTTTAAAAATATAAATAACCAACTTAATTCTAATTTTTTATCACACCCACCACTCTCAAACTCACTCTAAAAATCTATCAAATACAACACAAAATGGATTCCAAGTTCCCCTTTTTTTCTCCCCTACCCAACTTTCCCGACAATGAAGATTCATCGTCAAGCGATGGTAGCTTAATTTTCTTCCAAAATCTCATCCAACAAGCGGAGCTACTAGACACGGCATCGTCTAGTAAAAAAAAATTGTCCGTCGAGATCGTGTGGGAGGCCATGAGACACTCATGGCCGATTATTTTGACGAAAATCCAAAATTTAATGCCGATATTTTTCGTCAGAGATTTCGTATGTCCAAGTCTTTGTTCCTAAATATTGTTAGTGACGTGGAAGCGAATAACGAATGGTTTCAAGAGGGCTTGGACGGGAGAATGAAGAAAAGTTTCACGCCATTGCAAAAGGTTACTTCTGCGATTAAACAACTTGCAACCGATAACCCACCAGACGAAAACGAAGAGTATTTAAATATGTCTGAAAGGACCTCTCGTGAGTGCCTTGAATATTTCTGCGAGACGGTCTGTACATGTATGCCGGTGAATTCTTACGTAGACCAACGAGCCACGACGTTGCGCTATTGTATCAGGCTCATGAGGAGAGACATCACCTACCTGGTATGTTGGGTAGTCTGGATTGTACACACTTCGTCTGGAGAATGTGCCCCACAGAATTGCGTGGACAATATATGAGAGGCGATCATCAATACCCGACGGTTATGTTAGAAGCGGTGGCGTCTCAAGATTTGTGGATTTGGCATGCTTTTTGTGGCCCGGCGGGTTCACGAAATGACATCAACGTGCTGCAACAATCTCCATTATTTCTTACTCAACGAAACGGAACGGCACCAAATTGTCCATTTCAGGTGAACGACCACTTATACAAACGCGGGTATTATCTTACTGATGGGATCTACCCTAGCTGGTTCGTGTTTGTGAAGTCTTTTCCATATCCTCACATCCCGAATGAAAAAAAGTTCAAGAGGCAACACGAGGCCGCAAGAAAAGATGTGGAACGGGCGTTTGGTGTGTTAAAGGCGAAGTGGGGAATACTAAATCTTCCAATGCGTTCCAAAACGGTGAAAAAGATAAGGTCCATCGTGTATACGTGCCTTATTTTACATAACATGATTATAAAAGACGACAGAAGGGCGATAGCACCGGTACACATTCAAGATCCTCCAGTCGAACCCGTCTTCGATGATACAGCTTATAGCGAGCTCATTGACGAAGAAACGCATTGGAGACTAAAACACGATCTCGTTGAGCATCTCGGACGTTTAGATCTACCTCACCTTGAAGTGAGTTCCGACGACGAGTAGTTTGTTTTTATATTTTTCTAGTTTGAATGTAATTTTTATTTTTCTAGTTTGAATGTAATTTTTATTTTTAATTTAATGAAATGTCTTTTGTTAAATTTTATTTAATTTTTATTAATATTTTTTTAATTTATAAACATGGATAATTTTACAACAAATAAAAAACAAAATAAAAAATAAAAAAGCAAGTCCCCTAAGAGGGGAGTGCCGCCATCAAATTGGGGTGTGAGAGGAGTTTAAGAGGGGAGTTGACGTGGCATATCCTGATTGGGTGTGCGTAAGAGAGGGGACTCCCCTAAGAGGGGAGTGCCCCTCTCACCCTTAGCAAATCACCTCGTTTGCACCAACAATTTGTTCAAATCGAGTATTATAATTATTTCCTAATTCATGATGATGAGTAATTTCGTTTTAGATCTAAAAAATAATGACAACAAAACCTCACAATCACCAAGATTAACAAACCTACTAAGGTAGTTGGCGGTGAGATTTGAATCGGCAAGGATTTCTCTAGTTTCCGAACCTTTACTTCTCCTTCGGCAGTGAGATTTGAACTGGCGGAGGCCAAATAGGGGTTTCGTTTTTCAAATCCGTTGACTCAGTCATTCGACTCGGACACTCCAGCCGCCTCTTCACCTCCTGCGCCGATATTCTGTCAAACGATTCGGAAAAAACCATTTGGTGTCGTTCAGGTATGAGGCTCCGGCAATGTGTAGTTTATGCTTGTACATAAAAAGAAACCCCAAAATGATGCCGATGATGATTATGTTGCTATTGTTGATCCATTAAATTCCATTTAAAATGGTTTCGTAAAGGTGTTTTTGTTGGTGGGGGTGTTAATCAAAGGTGTTAATGGTCAAAGAAATGGCCATATGAAGGATCTAGTGTCCTCTGATCATGAGGCATACAGTCTTCATACATATATACCTTTTTTAAGTTTTTCAAAATAAATAAATGAGGGGTTTTGAGGAGATGCTAGTTCTGACTAAAAAACCAAGTGAAACCGAACCAAAAAATTGAAAATTTTTGCCAAAAATGAAGAGCTCGCCGGAGAAATTGAGAAGATGATCGGAAAAGCTTAGGGTCTGAGAAAGATGAAGTCAAGATGAAGTCTTGTAACTTTGTGAAGTGGGACCCACCAATTGTTTATTATTTTTAGAATTTTATATATTGTCTTTTTTTTTATTGACAAGGTCATTATGGTCTTTTCATGTGTATTTAACAGAATAAATGGATGAGGTTAACGGAGGGGGACCGTAATAGTTACGAAAATGCAACCACAGGGACTGTTTTAGTAATTTTTAAACTAATGGACTGAAATAGTGATTTTTGACAAACCACAGGGACAAAAAACGTAATTAACTCTTAGCCAAATAACAATTGATTTGATTTTTGGACCAAAATGGCAATAAAAGTGAAACCACGGGGACCGAGAATTAAAAAGTTTGAGTTTTTGACTAAAATGACAAAAATGACCAAACCTCAGGGATTCAAATGGCAGTTTACTCAATTATTTATCTTGCATTATCGTTGTTAGTAAAGTATAATAAATTGTAACTAGATTTGGAAAAGAATGTGTAAGAAAAGAATTGTTACGTTACAAAATGGTAATCAAGTGTATGATCGTTTAGAGTTAACTGTTTGGCATTTTACTCTCAAACCACAGAGACTATCAGTGCATTTTACTCTTTACTTTAATATCTATAAAACTTTCTCTATTACAGAGATTCCAATGTAGTTGTGTTTTTATTGTTTTCTCTGTTTCTTTTTCTACATTATATAGAATTTACTAATATAAAGGTTTCAATGTGAATGCTCTAACAAGAATTGTCCATGGACGAAAACTGCACTTTATTCTACAAAACTTCGATTTATTAAAGAAGCGTATACTTTATTAAGAAACATATATATTTTTTTAATGTAAGACCAGTTACATCCCCAAATTCGTTTTTGACGGGGCTGAATCCTTAACCGGGAGCGATTTTGTTTATCATCAATTACTTGGCTCTTTATGTTATTTTAGTTGAACCAAGGAAGAATATTATCATCAATTACTTGGCTCTTTATGTTATTTTAGTTAAACTAAGGGGCTGTTTGTTTACCTCTTAATGAGGCTCTTAATGGTTCAGACCTCTTAATGGTTCAACACTTAATGGTTCAGACTGTTTGTTTCGCTAGCAGATGTTTGAATGGTTAAGACATTTGCCTCTGAATTGTTAAGCATTATACTGAGTCTGAATAGTTATGACCTCTTACTGATTCAGCACTTAATGGTTCAAACCACTTACCGGTTCAGCACTTAACCATTCAGAAGCTGCCAAACAGCCCCTAAGGAAGAATATTATAATAGTAACAAAGTTGTATAGTTGTTTTATTTAGATCATGATTATAAAGAAATAAAAACTACTAAGATTATGTTTCCCTAATGATCTTTGTGTTAATTTCAACTATTAGATTTGTTTATACCTACAGAGATAGTACGTATGTTATTTACTCACTTGTCATGTTTTTTTTCTTAGATCGGAGACGTTAAAAATAATGTTTAGTTCACGCAAAAACTTCCTTTCTATCTTTGTATTTTAAAAGAAAAAACATCTTACCCACCCTCATTCGTTTCCTCTTCCTCTAAAAACAACGACATCCCCCCCCCCCCCAAAAAAAAAAAAGTCAACATTTGATGATTCCAAATCCAACGACCGTAAAAACACGAATGGTCACATAAGATCGTTGAGCGCTAACCCCTCATGGCGTGAGAAATTAGACGATGACGAATTTGTCACAATAGAAGTAGCAAAAATGTTGTTTTAGAAGACACACAATTGATAAATAATTGATACGCCTAAATCCGACCTGAACCTGAAAATTTTAGCCAAACCCGAACGCAACCTGAACCCGAAAATCGTGTCATACTTACATATGAACCCGAACATGGTCCGTTTAACCCGATTTTTTAGTTTCTCCGCAAAATAATATATTAAAATTAAAATTTACTACAAAAAAAGCACAAATGTATATAGTACAATTACATTTAAATTATAAAATCTTATGTGAATTTCTCTATTAAGTTATAATTATGACATAAAATACATATGAAATCTAATTTATGAGACAAGATATTGTAAAATCATATCTAATACTAAAAAAATAGTCTACTTAACATCACGTGGCATTCTCTCCTTCAATTTACAAATTTTATTACTGATATTAATTAATTAATACAAAGCAATAAAAAATAACTTAACAACTTAATACTAATAAATGTTTTATTGTTTACTTAGATATTGATCATTTACTTTCGACGTAACTATAATATGGGTCATGATTTAGAGAAAGCGGTAGAAAGTGTGAGAACGGTGAAAACGCTTATTGATTGTCCGATCAAAACAATCTATGGATTAGCTTGGCGCGGTGGCATTTTAGTAAATAACACCAATTTTATTACATGGATGCGCGTCATTAAGGGTAAAAAAGTAAAAAAAGCATTCCTCACATAAAACGCCATTGAAAAATATAACGCCAAATAAATACAAAACGCCAATTTTATCACTGTGTACTTTTTTCTGTGTTTTTATTTAAGCTCTCTGGCTACAAAAACGACATAAAATATGAAACGCCATTATATATAACGCCAAAGTTTACATCCAGATAAATGTTAATTACATTTTTTGTTATAAAAATAACATCCCGCCTAAACTACGCGCCAAAAAAATTCTATAAATAGAAACGCCTCACCACATTCCGTTTATCACACAAAAAAACACACAGTGGTTGCTAAAAAAATTTACAACTAAATGTAAAACACCAAAAAATACAACGACAGCAAACATCTTTTCTTTGATCCTCAGTAATGTTCTGCATGAAGCTTCATTTAATGATTTGTTACATGAGTGTAGAAAGTGTCACACCCTGACTTTTGCGGAAGCGTGATTATGGTGTGACTTTCTTAATACCATTGCATTCAATCATAACAACAACTATATGATAAAACCATAGATTTGTCATCCATTAAATACGTCTAAAACATAACAACATTGTTTTGAAAACGTAGACTTCAGATTCAAGTTTTACAAACCAAACAAATTGTTTATGAGTTCATTAAGGAATCATCAAAAGATATTGATTAACACCAAGGTTTGGAAGGCGTGTCTCGTCCAGGAATAAGACACACTGACCAAACTCAAAGACCATGGATGACATCTTTTATCCTTAACACAGCATAAAAACTTCCAGCGCCTGCCAGATCCACTTACTAATTCCCTGAAATACATGTAGTTTGAAAACATCAACAAAAGTTGAGCGAGTTCATGTGTTTGTTTGTGTGTATGAGTAAACCTTTGAAATCATTGTAAGTATGTATGTAAGTTTATAAGTCCCGGTATGAAAGCAACAAGGAAAAACAGATCACCAATGGTTTGCAAGGCCATTGATATGTGTGAAGTGATGCAGGAAAACTCAAACCTAGCAGATTTAGTCAGTAAGACATAGTCACCACATGGCTCATTCGGCGTGCTAATGGGTGGGGCTCGCTACACCCGAATAGATCTAGTACTCATGTCCCTCGATCCTACAACGAGGATTAATGGCCTTAAGTGTCATACCCACCACTCACATGATCTAGCAGTACGTTTCCTTAGCTAACCATACCAAATGTAATCGTATGTAAACAGATCTAGTACTCATGTCCCTCGATCCTACAACGAGGATTCATGAAAGATTTAGGTGTTTACAACTTGTAAACATGTTTTACAAAAATATTTCTTTATGACATCTTCTTGTTTCACAAGTGTTTATACACTTGTTTTACCACCAAAAATAGTGTATGTTTAAGTAAGAACCAAATCTATGTAAATCTTGTTATTTAACTTGGTTTCTTTGGAAAACTATTTTTGAAATCATTCAAGTTTATGTCTAGTAAACATGTTATATGCTTCATTATTCATAAAATCATTTTCATACTTCAAGTTCATGAAAACATAAAGCATGATGATCTTGGTCTTTCACCAGATCACCACCTTAACTTACTAGATCATGTGTTTAATCACAATCTAGTAGGTTTCTTATGATGTCTAACATCACTAACACAAATCATCAATCATCAAGAAGCAAATCAACACAAATCATCATGTATTCATATGTTAATAAGCTTATGTTAAAGATTCATGATTATGTTCTTTAGTATTCATCAAGATTAACAATGTTCATCATCTATTAACCATCAAAATATGAAGTAACAAGAGATCATAAGGGCCTTACTACTAGCTCTATGGATAGGGATGAACATAAGATGATGGAGGTGATAAATGTGGTGGATAATGGCAAATAGGAAAGGTCCTTCAAGATCCACAAGCTCCAAACTTCCTTAAACACCTTCTTGCACCTTGAAATGATCTTGGAATGTATGGAAGTGAGATGATGATGGTGGTGGTGTGGTGAGCTATGTTCGGCCGAGAGGGGGAAGGGAGGAAGGAAGAAAGATAGTGGGTGAAAGTGTGTGAGAGATGATGAGTTCTAATCCACCATCCATTACTTATAACCACATTTAGAGGTTTATCCATTGGTTAATATGCTTCATAAGTACACAACATAATCTTCTAATCAAATCTCACAAGATTAAGGAAATCAAGGGTGGGTCCACCCTTGTAACCATCCACATGAATGGGGGGGAGGGTCTTGGTTAGAGTTGAATGATAAGTTATATAATCTAGTTAGAATTTAAGTATAGTGTTTAGTGTTTAAGTGTGTTATGTGTTATATAGTGTGTTAGGGTGTTCGGGGATCATAACTAGCTCAGAAACATTAAAACAATGCTTTTAGTATAATTTTGGTGTTTCGGGTAGTGTCCGGTTGTTCAGTTAGATACCGGTTCGTTAAAGTGTCAAACTATTTCGTTTAGTGATCTTTATGTACCCTTTTGTGACACTTTTAATTCCCGACACTTAGGAAAGCATTTAGGACCATTTAGTCATTTTTTTGCATGTTCCCAACTTGTTAAAATGCTGAATTTTTCTGAAATATGTTGAATTTAGCACTTTAAGTGGGTTTTAGGCACTTTCCGGCACTTAAACTATCACCCAATGAAGCAGTTTTGTGATCCTCACTTTCCTACACACTATACTAGTGTAGTACCTTGTCTCTGGCCCATACGGGGTCTCAAAACACTATTTGTCTATGTACTGAACCTTGTCAGCATTTTTCTGAGTTATCCGCTAACTGTGCTAACCGTGCTTTGTGCATCGTTTATGTCACCAAAGTTTGTATGTAAAAGTGATGTGACATTATGCAATATGTGATGCACATGTAAGTATGATGCAGTAATCAGAAAACAATTAATTGTAATTCAGCACAGTCATTAAGCACTAATCAAGATTAATTAATTGTACGGATACCTAGATTTTTGACAGTTGTCACATTCTCCCCCTGTTAAGAAAATTTCGTCCTCGAAATTTGTACTACCTTAACTCCTTAGGGTTACATTATGCGTGTATGTATATGAGTAATACTAAGGTAGATAACCACAAAACCGAATCAAATCTTATTCATATCAGGTGAGTCCAGGGATTTATTTCAACAAGAACCTAGTGGTTAAAGGTATGTGTTCTAGCATTTGATGTCAAAGGACACGAGATGTATAGATGTATAATCTAGCGTAACTTCAGTTAACAGGGGTGTAACAAAGGAGTTTTGACCAATGGATTCTCAAACAATCGGTCACAACATGCCAACGGGTTTTTACAAACCATAGCATCCGCTATATGAACTCAAAATCAACAACTCGAATGTGATAGTGACATGAAAATGATCTGTCAACTTTCGAACAAATATATGGATAAAATAGTGTGTTGACATTCTTGAATTGCGAAAATACACCGAATGGAACACAAGCGAATCTGGTGTATTATTGTCTTAGTTCGTAGTTGCATTCGGAATGTTTAAATGACAAGTCAAACAAGAGTATGTGTAGTTTTGTGTGAATCGGTTGACCAAAATTAGCACAAGCTACAAATTTGTAATGACACCACAAGGTGTCGAAATTTGACATATTTCAACAATAGCGATGACCGAACAAGTTCACCGTGCTTGAAATCAAAGGAAAAGGTACTGAAACAACTCTGAAGTTTTGATTTAAACAGCGTCATGGGGTTTTCAATCGAATATGGAACATCAAAGACTACTGTTTCTGACTGAAGATGGAAAGCAATAAATACTGCAAGGTTTTCAATTTATAACGAAAGAATCGTTAGGAGGTATACCGTGATATGAAATGAATCTAGGTACCACTATCTTAACACACAACTGTGTTGAGACCGCTTTAATTGTGATAAACAAAACGGTTTTAGAACAAATAAATAGACAATTAAATCCGTGTATGAGGTGCGTAACCAAATTAGCGCAAGCTTCAATTTTGTGAAAGTATCACTGCAAGGTGTCGAAATCAACAAACGATTTAGTGGAGTCGTAGACCAATCAAGTCTACTACGACTCAAAACAAAAGAACCTTTGCAAAAATATTTGAATATGATGCTCTCAATACATCATATGGCGTCTTAAATTGAATATGCTAAATGGATAAGTTCAAGCAATTGAATTTGGTTTCAGCGTATCCTGACAATAAACATATGTACCAACAAGGGGAATCTCAGCATGGTTACAAAAATAAACCATGAATGTAACTTGAAAGAAAAGAAGTTTCAAGAAAGTGTGTTGACTTGATCGCAAAAGAGCTAACAATTACAATAATGTAGGTTATTCGAATCATAACCCAATAGTTAGTTTTAGCAAAATAACATTTGAGCCTTGATGAAGCGCTTATTTGATACGGAACCGTATGCATAACCAATGGTTCATGCATAACATATGAATTTCCAAGAAATGAAAGAATGAGTATTTGCTAAAGTGAAGAAATGACTAAGTATCGAAGCAAATGTGTGTTCGCTCTCAGCGAAGAAAATTAACGCGATGCAACTATCATTAAGGGGGTAGAGATGCAAACATCTACTCGCTAGAAGCAAACGTGAAGATTTTAACAAAAGAAATTTGAGTACTTTCTGTTTGGTTAACCGAAATAGCATATATGTCAGGATGATGGGGTTTACTTGAGTTAACAGGTGTGGTTCCTAAGCAACAACCTATACGGGTTTGGACCTGGGTTCCCAAAGGTCCTAAGTACATGTTTTCTAGATTCTCAGAGTTTCGTATTCTGTGTAAAATTGTTTTGTGCATCGTGTAGGAAACACCATTTTTGTGTCGTTTAAAACAAGTTATTGTCCCACAATTTCCCCGGTATACTTTCTTCCTGAATTCACAGCTAATGACACTCGATCATCGATCAGTCGTGTAATAGTAGTTGGATCCTCACAGTTAGTTAAGTAAGTAATTCGTTAATCCTCAGCAAGAGTTACCGACTCTTGTTGGTTAGCTCGTTCGGCTCCTGGTAGTTGATGCTCATTTGAAAATCATCATCCTTCTTCTTGACGAGCAGAACTGGGGTTACCCAAAACGGGAAACTTGGTCTATTAACTTCCTTCTCTATCAACTACTGAAGCTACACTGGCAATCCTTGCACTTCCGAAGGTGTAAGTCGCTAAGGTGCATTAACTGCAGGCGCGGTGCCTGGAATTAAATCGATGCAAAATTCGACTTGTCGTTGAGGAGATAATTCTGGCAAGTCTTCGGGGAAGACTTCAGGATATTCCCTTGTCACAGGGATATCTTCGAGTTTTGGTTCTTCGGTTCCCTTGTCCGTGACATGAGCCAAGCAAAAACAACACGTCCTTTACGCAACACTTTTGTGCCTTCAAGCAATTAGTAATTTGTAGAGGCGTATCCTGCTTCATGAGTCATGATCGTTTCTTTGTTCGCCATCGGGATGCGGATAACAATCTCCGCTTGATTGCTCGACAACCAATCCATCCCATTTACCACGTCGAAGCTTTCCTTTAGCTAGTTCTTATCAAGTACGGGTTATCTAACTTTCTTGCTACTAAACCAAGTATACTTTCGAACTCTAGAGATGCGAAGCTAAAATTGGCAACAGTATCTAGCACAGATGCATAATGTTGACTAATATGGGACGTACCGATGTCCACGTGTCTCCCTAGCTTCGATGTTGAGCTTTCATCCTTGTGCCTGATTGTGTTTAGGGCAATATTTTTTGAAATGTTTTTTGCTTCCACAGTTAAAACATCCTTGAGCACGTTTCTGTTTGTCACTCATCCTGCCTTGTCGTTGTCGTTGTTCCCTGCCTTCATTTTCACGTTCAGTACCTTGCCTACAAGTCTCCTTGACATGCCCCACTTTGCCACAGTTTTCACATCTTCCATATCTGCATCGCCCGATATGATAACGTCGACAATTGTCACACTTAGGTAGGATACCCATGTACTCTTTTCCCTTTTTGGCCATGTTCTTGCTATTCGCCCGAGTACCCTTCTTGAAATTTGCGAGCTTCCTCTTGTTATCTCCAGGTGACTCTACAGGAGTCTCCTTCTTCTCTTCAGAAGTGGAAAATTTTCCTAGTCTAACCGCTTCTTCAGTGAGCGCCACACTTAAGTCGATAGCCTCGGTGATCGTTGGAGGTTTAGATGTTATCACCAGGCTTAGAATCTGAGGTGCCAATCCCCCGATGAAGCGTTCGATCTTCCTAGATTATGGTTCCACCAAACGCCAAGCAACTTGTGATAAATCGTGTAATCTCTGCACATACTTAGTTATCTTTGGACCTTCCATTTTCAAGTTCCATAGTTCAGTCTCCAACATCTGGACTTCTGCCCTAGAGCAATATCTTTTACGCATCAGTTCTTTCAGTTCGTCCCACGTCAAAGCATACGCAGCAGTCTCGCCCATTGTCTGAACATGAAGGTTCCACCATGACATAGCCCCATCTAGAAATAGTCCAGCTATGTACGTGACCTGATGTTCTGGGGCGCATTTACTTAATCGCAAAACATAATCCGTCTTCTCAACCCAACGCACAAAAGCTATGGCACCCCCAGTGTCGTCGAAGTCTCGAGGTTTGTAGCTCAAGAACTGCTTATAGGTGCAGCCGTTGGGTGGGTTATTTCCTGGGGTACCTCCGCCGCGTTCGGAGCGAAGGGCCTCGTGCTGTGCAATGGCCTGTGAGATGCGCTCTTGTAGTTCTGCCGCTGTCGTCGGCAGAGGGTTGTTGGTATCGACGTTCCCTTGTATCGATATCTTCTAAGAAGAAGATCGGTTAGGTCAGGCCTTATTTGTTCAGGGAGTGCATATAGTTGTTTAGAGGTCATATGTACACACACATATTAGATTTTTATATCAACCAATCAAGCAATAGCATAATCATAGCATAACCAAGTAATTTGGGAATTATAGCAAGTAGGCACGTAGCATTATAATTATAGCACACACATGCATATCAACAATGTGCTTAACGAAGACATAGCGACTGAGCTTTCATTGGTTATTTGCCACAAAGTATTGCCGCATGTTAATGATGCTTGGGCATTCATTATTCTCCGACCCCAATTACATTGTTTTACATCGAAAGGGACACAGGGTCACCCTACGCTTGTCCAATAAGTATATCTGTGTATCAAAGTCACGTAGTCAGAAGTGGTTTTCAAAAGTCTCCATGATCTCAGCTCATTAGTAGTGTCTTTACTCGAAAGTAATGCAATCTGCATAAAAGCCAAACGCCAACTATATTGTTAACTGAGGTGGAGAATGGAAGAAGAGCAATTTGTTAACATGCGCGAACTCCTCCTCGAGCTTGTATTTATGTCGAAGTAATTAACTGATTTGTTGCTCGATAGTAAAGAGGCGAGCATCAAAACCTGGGGAAAGGTGTAATAGCAGCAGGTGAGAGTGCAAAAGGAGACAGTGATGAATGTGGAGGAGCAAAGTATACTAGCAATAGACAGGGTGGAGGACGTGGTGTCAGTTCAAGCTCCAAAACTCTGCGGCTCACATCCTTAAACTGTAGCTGATGTGATAGGAGCAACTCATTCTGTGTGTATCCTCCATAATGTGAGGGATGGTAAGGGTCTAATATCAGCATTGTGTATGATAGGAACCGTCGAAATGGCTCGTCCAGCGGTGTAAGGGTGAAAGTAGCAGACGGTGCGGCCAGTGAGGTTGGGGAAAATGCTGCTGTAGCAAAAGGGTCGTCATGCGGGTGCTGACCTGGAGTACCTTTCCGGGGTGCGGGTATGTCCTGAAAGAAAGCAATGGGCATACCGGTGCAATGGACGTCGGTCTCCATAGGAGCAATATCAGCGGGTGCAGTTGCGGGAACAAACGTCTCAACCAAAAAGGAGATCATCAGGTGCAGGTACTGGGTCAGGTATAAGGGGTGCAATGTCTGGTAAACCAAAAGAAACAGGGTCATGGTCAAGCAAGGGTGCAGGATTAGCAGGTGCAACATCAAGCTGACCCAAAAGGAACAGGAGCTGGCTCAGGAGCAGGCTCTGGGTCGTGTAAAGGTGTGGCGCCTCGAGCAGGTGATAGTGCAGTAGTCATAGCGGCGTCGTCGTCTGAGTCAGTAGAAGAAAGTTGTAGTCCGGCCGTCTGTAAAGCTGCAAATGTGACAGACTCAAAGGAGTCTGAAATCGAGTGTATACTAGAATCAGAGGATAGCTTGTTAACAGGGGTCTTAAGAAGTGAAATTAGTAACAAAGTTCTCGTCTATCTTTCCATCATCATGGGCGTCATCAGGAGGACCATCAATAAACATGTCAACGTCATCATCAACTATTCGTCGAGTAGCCAACCTTCGGAAGGAATGTCCACAGGAGGCGCATCATCGAAGATCGGAGCCATGGTACGCTTACTATCGGGATGACCAGTGATGAGGTGGTCATGGACTGCAACAAAGATGACAAAAGATCCTTGTCGGGGAAGCCATCAGCAAGGGTAAATCGTTACCAAAGTCTAGTAGCGCGGACGGTTGGAAGTCATCCTTGTCCTTGGTCAGCATATCAGGGTCACTCTCAGTGTCTGACGTAAATATCTCCGGCGCAGATGCAATCTCATTATCTGTGGCGGTGGCCGTAGGGTTATCAATGTCTGATAACTCGCTTTCTTAATAAAGTGACATGTGTGCCGGTACATAATAGTCATATCATGTATATCCATAGTAATCACTAACAATTAGTGTATGCAAACAAAGGTAATTTATCATGTAGTCATGTATTCACATTATTCTTCATGAAACTTTCTATTCTTCCTAGTCTCTCAGAGTAAGCCACCTAATCTACCAGACTAAACTTCCTAGTCTCTCAGACTGAACTACCATAGTCTCTCAGACTAAACTTCCCAGTCTCCAAACTGAATTACCCAGTCTCTCAGACTGAATCTCCTAATCTCTCAGACTAAACTCCCAGTTTCCCAAACTGAATTTCCCAGTCTCTCAGACTAAACTTCCCAGCCTCTTAGACTAAACTCCCTAGTCTCTCAGACTACACTTCCCAGTCTCTCAGACTGAATCATAAGCATAAACTTTGAAATGTGTTTCGTGTCTTTTGTTTGTAAAAATGTCTGTTTTCCTGGATCTGGGCGTTTCGTGTATGCAATGAAAACACGTTTGTAAAATCGTTTTCGTGAGAGCCCTAATGATCGTAGTCTAGACTCGAGAAAGAATCCTAGTTCGCTACGATCGAAGCTCTGCTACCAAGCTGTCACACCCTGACTTTTGTGGAAACGTGATTATGGTGTGACTTTCTTAATACCATTGCATTCAATCATAACAACAACTATATAATAAAACCATAGATTCGTCATCCATTAAATAAGTCTAAAACATAACAACATTGTTTTGAAAACGTAGATTTCAGATTCAAGTTTTACAAACCATACAAATTGTTTATGAGTTCATTAAGGACTCATCAAAAGATATTGATTAACACCAAGGTTTGGAAGGCGTGTCTCGTCCAGGAATAAGACACACTGACCAAACTCAAAGACCATGGATGACATCTTTTATCCTTAACACAGCATAAAAACTTCCAACGCCTGCCAGATCCACTTACTAATTCCCTGAAATACATGTAGTTTGAAAACATCAACAAAGTTGAGCGAGTTCATGTGTTTGTTTGTGTGTATGAGTAAACCTTGGAAATCATTGTAAGTATGTATGTAAGTTTATAAGTCCCGGTATGAAAGCAACAAGGAAAAACAGATCACCAATGGTTTGCAAGGCCATTGATATGTGTGAAGTGATGCAGGAAAACTCAAACCTAGCAGATTTAGTCAGTAAGACATAGTCACCACATGGCTCATTCGGCGTGCTCATGGGTGGGGCTCGCTACACCCGAATAGATCTATCACTCATGTCCCTCGATCCTACAACGAGGATTAATGGCCTTAAGTGTCATACCCACCACTCACATGATCTAGCAGTACCTTTCCTTAGCTAACCATACCAAATGTAATCGTATGTAAACAGTTTGTAACAGGTACTTCACCCCCGAAGTTATAAAACTGAAAACAGATAAAAGAAAAGGGGGACATGAACTCACAGTTTTGCGTCTTCGGTACTCGTAACTCAAATCTCCTCAGCAAACACGACTCCCTACAATGTACTAGGGTCTATTAGACAAACGGGTCGTGCCTTGCCTTAGTATTTACGTTTTTGAGTTACGTTTCTTTTAATATTATCCCAAGTTATAATTTCTTGTTAAAATAATAATTATTTTAACTTTAAATTATATTTAATGTTGGAATAATTGTTAAACAATATTTCTGTAACAATACTTCTTAAGTATTTATTTTCGTATTTCCTTCCCAAGGATGGGGGTATCTCATACATGTATATTCGTATTCTTGTATTTGTAGTTTCCAAAATAATATATTTTCAAGTCTACTTAGAATATATATATATAAACTTATTTTGTCCCAACAATAATGTATTTCAAGAAAATATATATTTTTTCTCAAAAATCATATATCTTCTAAATATACTAAGAAAATATATTTTTACTTCCAAAAATAATATATTTTCTCCTTGTCGAAAATATGATATACTAGTAATAATAATAAAAATCATATTTTCATTTCTTTCGTATCCAAAATAATATTTACCAAAAAAAACATGCTCATAAATGTATTTTCCGGAATATTTGTAAGTTACATTCTATCATTCGGTTCCACAATATTATGTGTGTAACTTATATATTTTTTCATTGGGATTTTTGGTATTATTTTGGATTGTAAATTCTTGGTATTTTGTTAAGTTATATTACTTTAAATCCTAAAATAATAGAACTACTACATAAAGTATACAAATAATCACACACAATGTGTCTTTAATGTAAATATATATTCTAAATACATATTTATCCATTTTTATTAATAAAAACCAACCTCCAATACTTGTATTTTTGTAACAAAATCTATGGCAAAGTTTATATTGGAAACCATAGTTAAAACACACATGTAAATATTTGTTTAGAAAATATTTTTCTAAGTGTTTATATTTTTAGAAAATTTTACCATAGTTTCCCCTACAAATGGAGGTGTCCATGCTATCAAAGCATATCATTTTCTTTTCAAAATCATCACAAACAATCAACAATCAATCTACACTTACCGAGTGCCAAAACAATGCTATCTACATAATAATCATGAACTTGAACCTTCATAAAAACTTGTAGTAACTTGGTTGTGTGTTTAGTAGGTTTAGTTACCCTCCAAAATGTATTTACTTCTTTGTAAACTTCATTCATGAAAGATTTGGGTGTTTACAACTTGTAAACATGTTTTACAAAAACATTTATTTATGACATCTTCTGGTTTCACAAGTGTTTATACACTTGTTTTACCACCAAAAATAGTGTATGTTTAAGTAAGAACCAAATCTATGTAAATCTTGTTATTTAACTTGGTTTCTTTGGAAAACTATTTTTGAAATCATTCAAGTTTATGTCTAGTAAACATGTTATATGCTTCAATATTCATAAAATCATTTTCATACTTCAAGTTCATGAAAACATAAAGCATGATGATCTTGGTCTTTCACAAGATCACCACCTTAACTTACTAGATCATGTGTTTATTCACAATCTAGTAGGTTTCTTATGATCTCTAACATCACTAACACAAATCATCAATCATCAAGAAGCAAATCAACACAAATCATCATGTATTCATATGTTAATAAGCTTATGTTAAAGATTCATGATTATGTTCTTTAGTATTCATCAAGATTAACAATGTTCATCATCTATTAACCATCAAAATATGAAGTAACAAGAGATCATAAGGGCCTTCCTACTAGCTCCATGGCTAGGGATGAACACAAGATGATGGAAGTGATAAATGTGGTGGATAATGGCAAATGGGAAAGGTCCTTCAAGATCCACAAGCTCCAAACTTCCTTAAACACCTTCTTGCCCCTTGAAATGATCTTGGAATGTATGGAAGTGAGATGATGATGGTGGTGGTGTGGTGAGCTATGTTCGGCCGAGAGGGGGAAGGGAGGAAGGAAGAAAGATGGTGGGTGAAAGTGTGTGAGAGATGATGAGATCTAATCCACCATCCATTACTTATAACCACATTTAGAGGTTTATCCATTGGTTAATATGCTTCATAAGTACACAACATAATCTTCTAATCAAATCTCACAAGATTAAGGAAATCAAGGGTGGGTCCACCCTTGTAACAGTCCACATGAATGGGGGGGGGGGGGGTCTTGGTTAGAGTTGAATGATAAGTTAGATAATCTAGTTAGGATTTAAGTATAGTGTTTAGTGTTTAAGGGGTTGTTTGGTAGCCTCTGAATGGTCATTAAGAGGCTACCTCTTAATGGAACCATTAAGAATTTTATCAATGAGAATTATAACAATCCTCAAGATAACCGACACCCTTGAATTATATTCCGACACCCTAATATATTTTAAAATACCCCAATATGTCCAAAAATACACCCCATACATGAAAACGGGCCCCGAATACCTTAAATAGTATTAAAAATAATTAAAAATTAATGTTTTGGGTTTGTCGCGGGCCGCGTAAGCGTAGACCTCTTAAAGGTCTTACGCGGGCCTCTAGAGATCAAGGGCGTGGCGGGTCTAGGCGATGATCCGGACAAGCTAGGCCGCTGACCAGAGTTGACGCGGGCCGCGTAGAACCCAAACTCAGCACCTGCATATAGAATGCTTCGGCCTTCAGTCGAGAATCGTTCAAACTTTCTTTCTTTCTCTCAAATCTAAAGTATAGGCTTAATACTCGGGTCTAATACCCCCATAAATAGTGAAGTTCTGCTCTGTTGTAAGTATTATAACCCCTGGATATGTATTAGATACGCTGCCCGATTGATCTAGGGTTCCGCAACGGCTGTCGTGGTTCTGCCCGACTACGTCGTTGGAATGCCGTCTCGGGGAGGGTATTACTAATGTTAAAATGGGTTATTATACTAACGTATGTGCATTTGTGTAAATTATAGATTGTCACCAGGAAACCCTAAAGGATAATCTAAGACAGCAATGTGAGTTGATCCACTTTTTGTAAATCTTTTGTTAACTATTTTTACAAAACCTCATACAATTAAATGCATATTAAGCAGTTATTGAGTATTTGTAGGATTACAATTATCATGAGTATGTTGGGGTTTTGTATACAAAATTTGTTACCACCTAGTCAAGGAGTAACATTTCCACAAGTCGGGTCTAACAGTACCATGGATGTTAATTGATATAACTTGGAAACAAATGTAATTGCGAGATCGCCCTCAATACTGTGAAATGGTTTTTATTTAAACTTGATTAAACTGGGATTCACTCACCAGATTTCCCACTGACAAATGTTTTTAAAACACGTTTCAGGTAACAAACTGTGAAAGTAGAAGCCAGCTGGACAGCACTGAAGGCTTGGAAAAGTGGCAACAAAGTTACCTAAAATAAAATAGATGTTTTTATGAAATAAAATAGGATTTATTCCTATAAAAGTGTGTGTATTGCAAACTTGGGTTTTATCCCATGTGATTAACGTTATCAAAATGGGGTATTTTACTCTGATTAAATATTTCCTAACTACGGTCCTGCTGAAAAATTCTGCTGCCAAAATTAGACAATACATGATACCATCGAAACTGGCTTGTGGCCGCCCGTTCCCGGGGATTAGGGATCGGGGGTTGCGACAGAAGGTGGTATCAGAGCTAAGCTGTCACACCCCCAAAATCCACACGCGGAGTACCACCGCTTGGAGGCGTGACTGACCAGGATCAAGCCACCAATCATATTGAACATAACAAGTAACAAGTATAATTCAACCACACAATATGAAAGGTGTTTCAAATAAAAAACGTAGTTAAGTGTTTAGCGGAAGCATAATTGTAAAACCCAATGAAAATATTAAGTACGAAATAAAGTAACGTTTTTAGCATGGCACACACTGCCATGTCCCACAACGACTGCGCCTCCCTGTGCAAGCTCCATGAGTACCTAACGACCTGCAAGGCATGTGACAACGAGTCAACAACAAAGTTGAGCGAGTTCACAGTTGGTTGTTTAGGGATAGCATTCGTTTCGTAAATCGTATGTTCATTTTGTAAACCATGTATCATTTTGATTCGTATCGCGGTCTCCCAGACATGTTTGCGAAGATTAGTGGGGGCTTCCCATGTGTTACTAGACCACGCGTATCTACTGCTACGAAAATGTAAGAGGTTCCCTAAGTCAATGTCTATCAGCATTGACCCTTTGCCTATAGTCCATTAGTACACGCCCGTCCGACTGGCACGGTGTGAGGTTTGTTAAACCTAATAGCGCTATTAACTAATGACCCGCTCGCCATAGGCCTCGGTGATTAAGTCGATAATTGAGGGACTTAAAGTGATAGAGTGATGGTCTTATGATCGTACGTATCCTGTTGTATGGGGAATATGCAAGTTTGTAGTTACCGTTCAGTTCTTTAACCCATTCCCAACCCTTGGGAATCCCATGCCTTGGATAGAGTGTGAACTCACCTTGGTTTGCTTGGCAGATACACAGAAAGGTTACTTGAGTTATATGTGGTCAACCATGTCCTAACATGGTTACCATACAAGTCAGGTCTATGTTCAAATAGTGCACATATGCTTACACACAAGTTAACATATTACGAACACGTATTGATCATGACAACACATTAAACATGCTAGACGAAACAGTAAACACATAAAACCCAACTTGTGCGATCAGGATGTATTGGGCTGAGGTAATCGTACAACCCAATAACATCTTGTGCGAGTGACCGGCCCAATATAAATAAACAGTCCAGCATGTAAACGGTCCAAACAATTAAACATGAATCTCTTGTGCGATCCGGATAGACTTGTGTGATCCGGATGGCTTGTGCGACTGACCAGTCCTTGTGCGATTGGGATTGGGCTTTAAGGCCCAACTGTGTAATAGTTTATGTATGGCCCAAGCCTTGTGCGATCGGCACCATCTTGTGCGATCCACAAGGTCTTGTGCGATCATGCAATTGCTGTGTTGTACACTGTGTTTAATCAGTTGTACTCTATAACTTGTGCGACTGTGTTGTGCGACTAGACACTTGTTCGATCGGATCAGATCTTGTGCGATCTGATCTTGTGCGACCGACAAGCTTGTGCGACTCGAAGCATATCTCCTTAAATCATGCAAGTCAGTTACAAGGTTTCCATTTATGAAATTATCAATCAATCACACTAACAGTTTTCATTCATACAAACTATCGATCAAACAAGGGTTTTTATCATAAAGTTCATATGAACCCTAAATAAACATCCGAATCATGAACACAACCTATCAACAATCAAACGGATCTAACACTAGGATCATCACATATCATCCGAATTCAAACATATCACAGCCGACTTACATTCGGTTCTAACCATCATTATCATTATCCGATTACTAATTCGTATCTTGATCTAATCATACACATATGAGCCAATTGTATGAACATCAACCATTAACAGTTTATATCACATTCAATCACAAGATATCATTAAATCATCATGTAATACATATAGATCATAATATCATCTAACATACAATCGATAATTACAAACACTAACCGGTTGAGAGAAGGATAGGATCGATCCAAGTAATAAAGCTTCGAGAGATGGGGATGTTTGTTGTCGGCTTCAAGAGGAGAGAAGAGGAGCTTAGGGTTTGGTGTGTGTTGTGAGATTTGCAACAAGTGAGGAGTATAAACTTTCCTCATAGCTTATGCGACCCAAGGGAGTGGGCCGAACCCATTCTTGGGCTGCCCATTCGGTTCGAGTACCATAAGTGTGGCCCGATTGGGCTTGTGTTGTGTGATCAGTTCATTAATATACAATACAAGACGTTACACGTAAACACATAATCATAACATTCGATTAATCAATCAAGGTTCATATAATCACATAGGTTCCACATACGTTACAACAAGGTACAAAGAGAGATTTGAAATACGAGTTGTTACATTATCCCTAAGTTGAAAGAAATTTCGTCCCAAAATTTGGTACGTACTCACTGAGGAAGCTAGTTAAGTTGTATGGTTTTCCTGGGGTGTCACATCCTCCCCCCGTTGATTTGGAATTTCGTCCCGAAATTCCGCAGTAGCTTCAGCCTCAGTAGTGGTTGTACTGTTCTCGAACAATTGGGGATACTTTTGTTTCATTTGGTCTTCGCATTCCCAGGTGAACTCTGGGCCACGACGGGAGTTACAACGAACTCGAACAAGAGGAATTCTAGTACGCTTGAGAATCTTCACATATCGGTCAGTAATCTCTACTGGTTCCTCGACAAATCGTAGCTGGTCGTCGATAGTGAGCTCCTTCAAAGGAACTATGAGGGTCTCATCTGACAGACACTTCTTCAGATTCGACACGTGGAAAACGTTGTGAACTCCGCTGAGTTCTGCTGGTAGATTTAGTTTGTAGCCCACCCTGCCTATTTTCTCAATGATTTCGAACGGTCCAACGTATCGTGGGTTAAGTTTGCCTCGTTTGCCAAAACGAACAACACCCTTCCAGGGTGAGACTTTAAGTAGCACTCGATCCCCAACCTGGAACTCGAGTGGTTTCCTGCCCTTATCAGCGTAGCTTTTCTGACGGTCACGAGCTGCCGCCATTCGTTGTCGTATTTGAGCAATCCTTTCTGTAGTGTCTACCACAAGTTCTGGACCAGTGATCTGACTATCCCCCACCTCTGCCCAACAAAGAGGTGATCGGCATTTACGCCCGTACAATGCCTCAAATGGAGCGGCTTGAATGCTGGTGTGGTAGCTGTTATTATACGAAAATTCCACTAGTGGCAGATGCTTTTCCCAGCCGTTGCCAAAATCGATTACACATGCCCGCAGCATGTCTTCAAGGGTTTGGATGGTGCGTTCAGACTGCCCATCTGTCTGTGGATGATAAGCGGTGCTCATGTCTAAACGAGAGCCAAAAGATTTGTGCATTGCTTGCCACATTTCTGAAGTAAAACGCGCATCATGATCAGATACAATGGAGGTGGGTACTCCGTGCCTCGAGACAACTTCCTTAAGATATACGTCTGCTAGAGTGGAGAACTTATCCGTTTCCTTGATAGCCAAGAAGTGTGCAGACTTTGTGAGTCGATCCACGATCACCCAAATAGTATCATTTCCACGTTGAGATCTAGGCAGGCCAGTAACGAAATCCATGGAAATTTGCTCCCATTTCCATTGTGGTATCTCTGGTTGTTGAACTAGGCCCGATGGTTTCTGATATTCGGTCTTGACTCTCGCACAAGTCAAACATTTGCTAACGTAAGTTGCTATGTGAGCTTTCATGCTAGGCCACCCATACGTAGTTTTCAAGTCGTGGTACATCTTATCTGAACCAGGATGTACTGAGTAGCGAGACTTGTGTGCCTCATCCATCACAAGTTCGCGTAAATTTCCATAAAGTGGGACCCAGATGCGCCCTGTCACGTAGTAGGCGCCATCTTCCTTTTGTTCTAACCGTTGCCTTGAGCCACGTAGGGCTTCAGCCCTGACGTTTTCTGGTTTCAATGCTTCTACCTGAGCATCTTGTATCTGTGAAGGAAGACTAGACTGGATGGTAAGTTGTAATGCTCGTACACGCCTAGGTGTAGTATCCTTTCGACTGAGGGCGTCGGCCACCACACTGGCTTTGCCCGGATGGTACTTTATAGCATATTCGTAATCGTTCAGTAGCTCGACCCATCGACATTGTCACATGTTCAACTCTTTCTGCTTGAAGATATGCTCGAGACTCCTGTGATCGGTGTAAATGGTGCACTTGGTACCGTACAAGTAATGTCTCCATATCTTGAGTGCGAAGACAACAGCTCCCATCTCCAAATCGTGTGTAGTGTAGTTCCTTTCTTGAACTTTAAGTTGACATGACGCATAAGCAATGACCTTGTCACGTTGCATCAATACACATCCAAGTCCTTGGATGGATGCGTCGCAATAAACCATAAAATCGTCTGTGCCTTCAGGCAATGAGAGGATAGGTGCGCTACAGAGCCTATCCTTTAGGTGCTGAAATGCAGTTTCTTGTGGCTCACCCCAACGGTAAGTGACTCCTTTCTGAGTTAGTAAAGTGAGAGGTTGCGCAATCTTGGAAAAATCCTTGATAAACCTTCTGTAGTAGCCCGCCAAACCCAAGAATTGGTGAATTTCTATTGGTGTACGGGGTGCAGGCCAGTTCCTGATCGAATCTACCTTGGATGGATCAACATGAATCCCATCCTTGTTTACCATGTGGCCTAGAAAGTGGACTTCAAGAAGCCAAAAGTCGCATTTTGAAGACTTGGCGTATAGTTGTTCTGCTTGAAGGAGTTTCAAAATGAGTCGTAAATGCTGCTCATGTTCCTCCTGACTCTTGGAGTAGATCAAAATGTCATCGATGAATACTATAACGAACTTATATAGGTAAGGCTTGCACACTCGATTCATAAGGTCCATGAAAACTGCAGGTGCGTTTGTCAGCCCAAAAGGCATGACCAAAAACTCGTAGTGTCCATAACGAGTTCTAAAGGCTGTTTTGGAGACGTCCTCTTCTCGGACTCTCAGCTGGTGATATCTCGATCTTAGATCAATCTTCGAGTAAAAACTCGACCCTTGCAACTGGTCGAACAAGTCGTCAATGCGTGGAAGAGGATAGCGATTCTTCACGGTCACCTTGTTGAGTTCACGGTAATCTATGCACATCCTAAAGGTACCGTCTTTCTTCTTCACAAATAACACTGGAACTCCCCAGGGCGAAGAGCTAGGACGAATAAAACCCTTATCCAAGAGTTCTTGTAGTTGCGTGGACAGTTCTTCCAATTCTGATGGGGCTAAACGATAAGGTGCTCGAGCTATGGGCGCTGCTCCAGGAGCTAGCTAGATTTGAAACTTGACTTGACGATGAGGTAGAAGGCCAGGTAATTCCTCAGGGAATACCTCAGGAAAGTCACGTACAATTGGAAAATCTTCTATCTTCTTTTCTTTCTTCGAGGTGTTAGTAACGAGAGCAAAAATAGCAGTGTGGCCCTTTCTCAAACACTTTTGGGCCTTAAGGAAAGAGATGATGCTCACAACAGCACCACTCTTGTCGCCACTAATCATGAGAGGTTCATCACCTGAACGAGGAATACGAACAATCTTCTCGTTACAAAGAATCTCTGCTTGGTGTTGGGATAACCAGTCCATCCCAATGACAACGTCGAAACAACCCAGAACGATAGGAATAAGGTCGATGGAGAAGGTCTGATTAGCAAGAACAAGATTACAACCCTTGACTACGTGTGTGGCCTCTAAACTCTTACCATTAGCTAGCTCTACAGTGTGCTTGGTGTTCAAAAATGTTGGGGTACGCTTAAGCATTTGACTAACTTTTAAGGACACGTAGCTAGTATCGGTACCCGAATCAAATAAAACAGTAACATAAAAGTCGTCTAGTAGGAACTTACCCGTCACGACGTTGGGATCGTTCCTTGCTTCTCCCTGGCCAATCACGAATACACGACCCCTGGCACCATTGCCGTTGTTACCCCCGTTGTCTCCATTCCCCTGGTTGTTATTATTGTTGTTGTTCTGATTTTGGTTCAGCTGGGGATAATCTCTCTTGAAGTGGCCTTCAGCTCCACACTGAAAGCAACCCCTGTTGCCTCGCTGTTGCTGCTGCTGGTTCTGTGGAGCGGGTGGTTGTTGTTGTTGGTTCTGATTGGCTGGTCGTGAGCTCATGCAATCCTTAGCTTCATGACCCATCTTGAGACACCTCTGGCAATGACCCTTATTGCACTGACCATTGTGGTGTCTGTTACATTTGTTGCACTTTGGGAGGTTTCCTCGATATCCACCCTACCCTTGACTACCAGAAGATTGCTGACCAGGGCTCTGATAGTCATCAATCTTTCGTTGCTGTGCCTGGGACTGAACTGAAGTCGAACCGTTTCTGGAGGTTCCATCCCACTTTCTTTTGTTGTCACTGGAAGTAGCAGGAGTAGTAGTAGTAGTAGTAGCAACGATGCACTTAGGCAGCCTGTTCTGTTCCACTGCCTGGTCTGTGAGACGATGAGCAAGACGAGTAACATCCTGGATGGTAGCAAGGTTAGCCGAAGTCACATGGCTTTGAATCTCTGGTACTAAGCCTTTGAGGTACAGCTCGATACGTTTGATGGGAGGATCCACCATAGTTAGACACAAGATGGCCAGCTCATTTGACCTTTTCGTATACGCCTCTATCTCTGATCCCGTCATCTTCAGGTTGAAGAACTCCACTTCCAGCTTGTGGATGTCATCACGACTACAGTATTCCTGCTTGATCAGTTCCTTAAAGTCGTTCCATGGGGTGGCATTGGTAGCTACCAGCCCCAACATTTGGACTTGTGCGTTCCACCAAGTCAGTGCAATGCCCTCGAGAGTACCAGTGGCGTACTTTACCCTGCAAGCTTCAGGGCATTCACACATTTCCAAGACTGACTCGAGCTTCTCGAACCAGTGGAGGAGTCCAACTGCCCCTTCAGTGCCACTGAAAGTACTAGGACGACAGTCCATGAAAGTTTTGAACGTGCACGCAGGCAGCTGAGCATGCTGGCCTGTTGTATAAACGAGAATAGGGCAAAATTAAACACAAGAGTTGGGTTAGGAGTGTAGGATCTAATGATCCTAGAGAGAGTTGCGACTGCAGGATATACCTCCTGTTTGGGTGGCTGCAAGTGCCGCAGCAACTTGTTGGTTAATCAGAGCCGTCAACTGGGCTTGAGTCATGTTAACGCATCAAGCCATGATCTTTATATCAAGGGAAAACATGAGTGAGAGGGGTTCGCGAAAGTGAGATGACAGAAGAGAGTAAACACACACGTGTTTTCAAACAATAGTTGTTACGTTTATCTAAGCATATCATGAGCAAAGTTCTATGTAATCTAGCAAGCAGGCAATGTAAACATAAGTCATATCACCTAGTATGTCGAGTCTTGCACATGGAGTGAAGCGTCGTTGTGGATCGTTGAGCACTGTACATGTTATAGTCTGGTTTTAACAAAAACTTTTCCTTTATTAAAACCAAGTTCGCTATAACCAATGGCTCTGATACCAATCTATCACACCCCCAAAATCCACACGTGGAGTACCACCGCTTGGAGGCGTGACTGACCAGGATCAAGCCACCAATCATATTGAACATAACAAGTAACAAGTATAATTCAACCACACAATATGAAAGGTGTTTCAAATAAAAAACGTAGTTAAGTGTTTAGCGGAAGCATAATTGTAAACCCAATGAAAATATTAAGTACGAAATAAAGTAATGTTTTTAGCATGGCACACACTGCCATGTCCCACAACGACTGCGCCTCCCTGTGCAAGCTCCATGAGTACCTAACGACCTGCAAGGCATGTAACAACGTGTCAACAACAAAGTTGAGCGAGTTCACAGTTGGTTATTTAGTGATAGCATTTGTTTCGTAAATCGTATGTTCGTTTTGTAAACCATGTATCGTTTTGATTTGTATCGCGGTCTCCCAGACATGTTTGTGAAGATTAGTGAGGGCTTCCCATGTGTTACTAGACCACGCGTATCGACTGCTACGAAAATGTAAGAGGTGCCCTAAGTCAATGTCTATCAGCATTGACCCTTTGCCCATAGTCCATTAGTACACGCCTGTAACAACTCTCACTAAAACTATTATTTATTATATTTAGTTCAATAGGAAACCCTAATTAAGACACCCAAGTGATTCTGCACAAACCCTAAAATTTTCAGAATCAGGATTAGGGCCCCTAAAACTCAGGGGGGGGGGGGGTAAACCCTAGTTACGATTATCTAAATAATTTGTTGTCCGTTTCGAATTTTAAGAATCCGTCAAGTCAGCAAGCCTAGTTAGGGACGTGGCTACCCTATGGTAGTAGATGACCCTTCGCGTCACGCGAAGCCTAGGGAGGTACCCCTCGCGTCACGCGAGGGGGGTCAAAATCTGGCTATAAATAGTAGAGTCTGGGACTTGATTTCAGGAGTTAAAACGACGTAAAATCTCGTTACGTACACTAAGTTATAGCAGAAACAATCCCATAACACACACGGATCACTAATTGCTGCCGCAAAACAGGGTAATAGCTCGATCGCTGCTACGATTCAATGTCCGATCGATTAAACTATCCAATGGATGTTTAAGTGCTGCCCACATTAGGGTTATGCTTTGTCATTCGTCGTTAATTCGATGGATGTTTAAGTATCGCACTTTGTCATTCGTTGTGAAGGTTGATCTCGTGAGTTATCGTAAATGCTGTATTGATTACTAACCCAGTTTTGTGTGCATTGTTATTTAAATTAGGTTAACAAGGCTAATCAGTAGACTAGACTCTGTCCGTGTTAAATCTGCAATGTGAGTCATTCTCTTTTTATCAAATTACTTTCAAAATCATATTTAATTTCAAAGTTATAAATACAGTGATTAAGTTTACGTAATCACCAAGTTACAGCCGGTATGTGGGGTTTTGTATACATTACTTGATAATCGTCACCATTGGACAATGGGTTAGCCAAGGGGTGATATGACCATAGTCACAGACACCATTGGACAACGAGATAGCCAATGTGTGGTCGAGTGACAAATACTGTGGGTAGTTGGTTGATATCTGAAACATTGTAATCTCCCTTAATACTGTAAATTATAACGAACAGGTCGTGTTAGTAAATAGAATGATTCACTCAGTATTTTCCGCTGACAAAACCTTTTTCAGACATGTTTCAGGTGATCTATTGTGATTCAGGAAAAATGTTGTGGAGCATTGCAAGCTTAAGAAAGTGGCTCCTTATAAAATAAAGAAATATGTTTTGTAAAATAAAGATTTCTCAGTGAAATCCTATGATTGTAAATTACCGGGGTTTTATCCCCAGTTGTGAAATAAAATAATCGGGAAAATTTTAGCTTTAAAAAGATCCTGATGATAAACTTCCGCTGTTAAACTCAATTAAATAAATACCACGGGATTTCTGTCCCGCGGCTCCTGAAATGGGTCAAACCGGGTCGGGGGCCGTGACAGAAAAAGGTGGTATCAGAGCCACTGAGTTAAGCTAATTAAGTATTTAGAAATACTTAATTTTTCCTGATTTCTATTATGTGATTATGTGTTTTATTAACTGACTATTTGTTAGTTACAGTATGGGTAAGCAAAAGCTTTCAAACATCTATCTTAAATTAGATAGGTCATCCACCGAGAAGGGAAGTTCATCCCAAACCAAATCCTCAAAACTCCCTGCAATTCCTGAAGAAGGAATATTTGCTCGAAAAGCCCAATATGAGGAACCACATTCTCCTGATAAAAGAAGTTTGATTCTTAGGAAAAGTCAGGAGAAAATAAAGAAAGCCCGAGAAAAGAAAATTAAAAAGGAAACCCAGGAAATTATCAATAAATCACCATGGGAAGACAAGTTAGATGAAAAATGGGCGGATCTTTATATGCTAGCTACTGTAGCAGTAAATGCTAATCTTTAGAATACTAGGACTCCGCATTAGCAACCTTACCACTTACACACCAGAAATATCATCTAGTAAATAAATAAAATCACAATAAAACCTAGTATGTTTAATTGTTAATTTTCCTTTGTATTAAACTAGTTACAAAATATGCAATAATATTTGAGGTTTATCTGTAAAATTTGTTATAAAATGTTATTTTATTATTTTACATATATGTTAAACAGCATGAATGAGTTATCTGGAGCCCTAGAGAATCTCAACCTTTACCCTGTAAACATAGAAGTTTCTAAAGAATTTACTGGGTACTTTCCTGATGTGGAACAACCTATAGAATTCAACGCTCCACCTCTGGAAAAGCCAAAGCCTAAAAAGAGAAGAAGATTGGTAGGATAGAGGCGTGTGCTTAGAAAGAAACCCGCTGCTAGAAAGAATTCTAAAATAAACATACCGATAGAAAAAGGAAAAGAAATTGAAATAGGGGAAAGTTCTAGACAGCAGGAATTGGAGATGGAAGCCGGGGAAGAGTCTAGGCAAATGGGAATACAGTTTGATGAGTATTCTAAGCAAATAGAAATGGAGACTGGAGGAGGTTCTAGACAAACCCAAGTAGAAATTGGAGAAAGCTCTAAACAAACCCGGGAAATGACATTACAGGAAGAACTATATTTTATATTGGCAAGCTGTGATACTATTCAGCCTGTCAATACAAATGTTTTTACTTGTCCTATCGAAAATCAACTCCCTATAAATCTGGAACCAGCAATCCCAGAACCAATAATCCATACTCAACCTTTAGGAATGGACGACTGGTGGACGAATGATTAGCAATTCCAAAACCTTATCAACAATCCTTATTCCTTTCTTCCGCAATTCAATCCAGAACCCCTACCAAATCCACCGATGAGTAACGAGAATATGGCTGAACTTCGCCATTTTGGTGAAGAGTTGATGGATGCTGGAAATAGGATCCGAGAGATAGGAGGACAGATTTCATGGAAGTATGATGAGAGGGAACACTGTTATTAAAGATGCAAGTGAAGAGAGAGAAGTGGGTAGTGAGTCTGTGTTTGTATAATAGTAATATTAATGAAAATTAGTATGTGTAAAATAAATAATAAAACGGTTGTATATAGAAGCATGATATAATCTATAAAACAAATGAAATTTTAGAAAATTTGCAATTTTGTTTGTATATTCATTTACGTGATTATGTGCAATTGATTGTAACATTGGATTATTTCTTATTTCATACTAATTATTTATCTAAAAATTATCAGATGGCAAACATTGGTAATGAACCAGTAAATGAAGTAAATCAATCTGAGCAAATTCAGGAAGAACAATTATTAAATAGGCAAGATATCGAGGATATCATTGCACAAGGAATAGCCAATGCTATTCCAACAATCGTTGCTGCTGTTCAGAAACCTGTTAAACCTCAATCAATCATTCCTAGTAAACGTACCCAAGGCGATAATTTTAGTAATAGTATAAACGGAGGTGGTAATCATGTTAATAACAATAATGATCTGCAAACCCCAATTTTCAAGAAAATGAAAGCTGCAACACCTGGTTGCACTTATAAAGAATTCCTTGCCTGTAAACCAGTTGAGTTTGCAGGTAACGAAGGGGCTATTGCAGCACTGCGTTGGTTAGAGAAAACTGAGGCAGTGATCACTATAAGTAAATGTGCTGAGGAAGATCAAGTTATGTATGCGTCAAATCTTTTTAAAGAAGGGGCGCTAGAATGGTGGAACACAGTGTTACAAGATAAAAGAAAGATTGTGGCCTATGCCATGAAATGGGAAGAATTTAAGAATCTTGTAGAAAGAAAATTCTGTCCCGAGTATGAAAAAGATCAAATGGCAAATAAGTTCCTAAACCATCGGATGGTGAATGTGGATTGTCGCGGTTATACTTCGACATTCTTTGAATATGCTAGAGTGGTACCAACGCTGGCTTCGCCAGAACCGGTACTCATTTCTCGCTATATTTGGGGATTGATTAGCGAAATCCGTAACATCGTTAAAGCTGCGAGACCTCGTACTATTGACGATGCTGTGGAATTAGCTAATACCCTCACTGACGAACTGGTACGTACGAGAGATGAAAACAGGAAGAAGGAACTGGCTCAGAAAATTACCCAAGGATTTCGTACGAGTAATAATAACAGTTTCAGGAGAAGAGGAACGGGACAATCCTCAATTCCGCCTTTCTGCAGAAATTGTAGAAGGAAACATTTTGGAAGATGCAATGTAACCTGCAACTTTTGTAAAGTTGTAGGACATCGTGAAGAAAACTGCAGGAAGAAATCCACAATTTGTTACAATTGTGGAGAAACTGGACATTTCAGGCCAGATTGCCCGAAACTAGTCAAACCAGCTGATAACAATAAAGCCAAAGCTGCAAAAGGAGCTACTAAGAAGAATGTCAGGGCATTCCAGCTAACCACTCAAGAAGCGGAACTCATTCCAGATGTGATAGCTGGTACGTTCTTAGTTCACAACATTTACGCCAAAGTATAATTTGACTCTGGTGCAAACCAAAGTTTTATAAATACTTTATTCTGTCAAGCTCTTAAGTTACCCTTAACCAACATTAGGCAGATTTGTACAGTCGAAACCGCAGATGGGAATTCAGTTAAAATAAATCAGGTTTTGCAAAAAGTAGAAATAGAACTTTCAGGTCATAACTTTTCTGCAAACTTATTACCTATGAAATTAGCTGAATTCGATGTTGTGTTAGGAATGGATTGGTTAGTAGCCAACCATGCTCGAATCCTTTGTGACCAGAACTCTATAGAAATTCAGGCACCTACTCGAGAAGTAATCATGATTACAGGAGATAAACCACGCAAACCCATGAAGTTCATATCAGTAATGAAAGTTGCTAGTTATGAACGAAAACAAGGAATAGTATATATGATTTCAGTAATCATTAATACTAAGAATAAAGAACTTAAGGAGATTCCTGTAGTCTCAGAATATCCAGAGGTATTTCCAGAAGAGTTACCAGGATTACCACCAGATAGGGAAGTAGAATTTAGGATTCATCTAATTCCTGGAACTACACCGATAGCTAAGGCACCTTATCGGTTAGCTCCTACCGAAATGTTAGAACTGAAAAAGCAATTAGATGAATTACTAAGCAAAGGATTCATACAACCTAGCTCATCTCCTTGGGGAGCGCCAGTGTTGTTTGTAAAGAAAAAGGATGGTTCAATGAGGATGTGTATTGATTATAGAGAACTGAATAAGGTTACAATTAAGAATCGATACCCATTACCTAGGATTGATGATCTTTTCGATCAACTTCAAGGAGCTAGATATTTTTCTAAGATCGATTTACGCTCCGGATATCATCAATTGAAAGTACAAGAGGAAGACATACCTAAAACTACTTTCAGAACTAGGTATGGTCATTACGAGTTTACAGTCATGCCCTTTGGGTTAACGAATGCTCCTGCTGCATTCATGGACATGATGAATAGAATCTGTAAACCGTATTTGGATAAATTTGTAATTGTTTTTATAGACGATATACTTATTTATTCCAAAAGTCAGACAGAACATTGTGAGCACTTGCATGCACTCCTAACTTTGTTAAGAAAAGAAAGGCTTTATACCAAATTCTCGAAGTGTGAATTTTGGCTAAAGGAAGTGCAATTTTTAGGACACATGGTGAATCATGAAGGTATTCATGTAGATCCTGCTAAGATAGAGGCAATTACCAATTGGAAGGTTCCGCAAACCGCAATGGAAATTAGAAGTTTTATAGGTTTAGCTGGGTATTATAGACGATTTATTAAGGATTTTTCCAAAATAGCTGTACCATTAACTAAGCTAACCTGTAAAGCCATTAAGTTTGAATGGGGACCTAAGCAAGAAGAAGCCTTTAGAATCTTGAAGCAGAAATTAACAAATGCTCCAATCCTAGCTTTACCAGAAGGGACTGAAGATTTTGAAGTATACTGTGATGCTTCAAAACTAGGATTAGGATGTGTGCTAACGCAACGCAAGAAGGTAATTGCGTATGCTTCAAGACAGTTGAAAAAGCAAGAGGAAAATTATACGACTCATGATTTAGAATTAGGAGCTGTAATTTTTGCCCTTAAGATTTGGAGACATTATCTTTACGGAAGTAAATTTTCTGTCTATACAGATCACAAAAGTTTAAGATATATATTTGGGCAAAAAGAGTTAAACATGAGGCAAAGAAGATGGATGGAAATCCTAAGCGATTACGACTGTGATATTCAGTATCACGAAGGAAAGGCAAATGTAGTTGCAGATGCTTTAAGTCGTAAATATCATGAGAAACAACGAAGAGTTCGTGCCCTCAGATTAAATCTACAGTTAGATTTAATGGAACAAATAAAGAATGTTCAGGAAACAGCAATCAAGGATGATGCTGAAGGAATGCAAGGAAGAATAAAAGAATTAGAACAAGGATCTGATGGAATTTGGAAATTCCATAAGACAAGGATTTGGGTACCGAAGCAGGGAGAATTAAGAAATAAGATTTTATAGGAAGCTCATAAATCTAGGTATACCATACACCCTGGAAATAATAAGATGTACCAAGATTTAAGAAATAATTTCTGGTGGATAGGCATGAAGAAGGATATAGCTAGATATGTTTCTAAGTGTCTTACTTGTTTACAAGTTAAGGCAGAACATCAGAAACCTTCAGGTCTACTACAACAATTAGAAATACCTGTATGGAAATGGGAACTTATAACCATGGATTTTGTTACTAAGTTACCCAAAACCAGAAAAGGTAATGATGCGATTTGGGTAATTGTGGATCGATTAACCAAATCAGCTCATTTTCTACCTATGAAAGAAACCTTTAGTATGGAAAGGTTAGCCAAATTGTATGTAGACGAAGTAGTATCTCTACATGGAGTTCCACTCTCCATTGTATCAGATAGAGATAGTCGGTTCACTTCTCATTTTTGGACAAGTTTCCAGAAAGCAATGGGAACTCGACTAAACTTAAGCACTGCATATCATCCCCAAACAGACGGGCAAAGTGAAAGGACAATCCAAACTCTAGAAGACATGCTTCGAGCATGTGTAATAGATTTTGGTGGAAACTGGGATGATCACTTACCATTAATTGAATTCTCCTATAACAATAGTTATCATTCAAGCATCGAAACTGCCCCATTTGAGGCACTGTATGGAAGGAAGTGTAGAACTCCAGTTTGTTGGGCAGAAATAGGAGAAAGTCAATTGTCAGGTCCTGAAATAGTGCAAGAAACAACCGACAAAATTTCACAAATCAAGGAAAGACTGAAGACGGCTAGAGATCGTCAAAAGAGTTATGCCGATAATCGATGCAAGCCACTGGAATTTCAAGTCAGAGATAAAGTACTATTGAAAGTTTCTCATTGGAAAGGAGTAGTCCGATTCGGTAAGAAAGGAAAGTTAAGTCCAAGATACGTAGGACCATTTTCGGTGATCCAACGTATAGGACAAGTTGCTTATCGTTTACAACTACCAGAAGAATTATCTGGAGTACATGACGTATTTCGTGTATCCAATCTCAAGAAATGTCTAACAGACGAATTTCTGGTAGTACCTCTTCAAGACATAAAGGTAAACGAAAAATTAAAATTTATTGAGAAACCTCTTCAGATAGAAGACAGAAAAGTAAAGTTTCTTAAGCACAAACGTCTGGTGCTAGTTAAAGTCAAATGGGATTCAAAGAGAGGAGCTGAATACACTTGGGAGCTGGAATCGGAAATGAAGAGAAAATATCCCTACTTATTCCAGCAAATCTCGAGGATGAGATTTTTATTAAGGTGGGGAGAATGTAACAACTCTCACTAAAACTATTATTTATTATATTTAGTTCAATAGGAAACCCTAATTAAGACACCCAAGTGATTTTGCACAAACCCTAAAATTTTCAGAATCAGGATTAGGGCCCCTAAAACTCAGGGGGGGGGGGTAAACCCTAGTTACGATTATCTAAATAATTTGTTGTCCTTTTCAAATTTTAAGAATCCGTCAAGTCAGCAAGCCTAGTTAGGGACGTGGCTACCCTATGGTAGTAGATGACCCTTCGCGTCACGCGAAGCCTAGGGAGGTACCCCTCGCGTCACGCGAGGGGGGTCAAAATCTGGCTATAAATAGTAGAGTCTGGGACTTGATTTCAGGAGTTAAAACGACGTAAAATCTCGTTACGTACACTAAGTTATAGCAGAAACAATCCCATAACACACACGGATCACTAATTGCTGCCGCAAAAACAAGGTAATAGCTCGATCGCTGCTACGATTCAATGTTCGATCGATTAAACTATCCAATGGATGTTTAAGTGCTGCCCACATTAGGGTTATGCTTTGTCATTCGTCGTTAATTCGATGGATGTTTAAGTATCGCACTTTGTCATTCGTTGTGAAGGTTGATCTCGTGAGTTATCGTAAATGCTGTATTGATTACTAACCCAGTTTTGTGTGCATTGTTATTTAAATTAGGTTAACAAGGCTAATCAGTAGACTAGACTCTGTCCGTGTTAAATCTGCAATGTGAGTCATTCTCTTTTTATCAAATTACTTTCAAAATCATATTTAATTTCAAAGTTATAAATACAGTGATTAAGTTTATGTAATCACCAAGTTACAGCCGGTATGTGGGGTTTTGTATACATTACTTGATAATCGTCACCATTGGACAATGGGTTAGCCAAGGGGTGATATGACCATAGTCACAGACACCATTGGACAACGAGATAGCCAATGTGTGGTCGAGTGACAAATATTGTGGGTAGTTGGTTGATATCTGAAACATTGTAATCTCCCTTAATACTGTAAATTATAACGAACAGGTCGTGTTAGTAAATAGAATGATTCACTCAGTATTTTCCGCTGACAAAACCTTTTTCAAACATGTTTCAGGTGATCTATTGTGATTCAGGAAAAATGATGTAGAGCATTGCAAGCTTAAGAAAGTGGCTCCTTATAAAATAAAGAAATATGTTTTGTAAAATAAAGATTTCTCAGTGAAATCCTATGATTGTAAATTACCGGGGTTTTATCCCAAGTTGTGAAATAAAATAATCGGGAAAATTTTAGCTTTAAAAAGATCCTGATGATAAACTTCCGCTGTTAAACTCAATTAAATAAATACCATGGGATTTCTGTCCCGCGGCTCCTGAAACGGGTCAAGCCGGGTCGGGGGCCGTGACAACGCCCGTCCGAATGGCTCGGTGTGAGGTTTGTTAAACCTAATAGCGCTATTAACTAATGACCCGCTCGCCATAGGCCTCGGCGATTAAGTCAATAATTGAGGGACTTAAAGTAATAGAGTGATGGTCTTATGATCGTACTTATCCTGTTGTATGGGGAATACGCAAGTTTGTAGTTACCGTTCAGTTCTTTAACCCATTCCCAACCCTTGGGAATCCCATGCCTTGGATAGAGTGTGAACTCACCTTGGTTTGCTCGGCATATACACAGAAAGGTTACTTGAGCTATATGTGGTTAACCACATGCTAACATGCTTACCATAGATGTCAGGTCTATGTTCAAATAGTGTACATATGCTTACACACAAGTTAACATATTACGAACACGTATTGATCATGGCAACACATTAAACATGCTAGACGAAACAGTAAACACATAAAACCCAACTTGTGCGATTAGGATGTATTGGGCTGAGGTAATCGTACAACCCAATAACATCTTGTGCGAGTGACCGGCCCAATATAAATAAACAGTCCAGCATGTAAACGGTCCAAACAATTAAACATGAATCTCTTGTGTGATCCGGATAGACTTGTGCGATCCGGATGGCTTGTGCGACTGACCAGTCCTTGTGCGATTGGGATTGGGCTTTGAGGCCCAACTGTGTAATAGTTTGTGTGTGGCCCAAGCCCTGTGCGATCGACACCATCTTGTGTGATCCACAAGGTCTTGTGCGATCATGCAATTGCTGTGTTGTACACTGTGTTTAATCAGTTGCACTCTATAACTTGTGCGACTGTGTTGTGCGACTAGACACTTGTTTGATCGGATCAGATCTTGTGCGATCTGATCTTATGCGACCGACAAGCTTGTGCGACTCGAAGCATATCTCCTTAAATCATGCAAGTCAGTTACAAGGTTTCCATTTATGAAATTATCAATCAATCACACTAACAGTTTTCATTCATACAAATTATCGATCAAACAAGGGTTTTTATCATAAAGTTCATATGAACCCTAAATAAACATCCGAATCATGAACACAACCTATCAACATTCAAACGGATCTAACACTAGGATCATCACATATCATCCGAATTCAAACATATCACAGCCGACTTACATTCGGTTCTAACCATCGTTATCATTATCCGATTACTAATTCGTATCTTGATCTAATCATACACATGTGAGCCGATTGTATGAACATCAACCATTAACAGTTTATATCACATTCAATCACAAGATATCATTAAATCATCATGTAATACATATAGATCATAATATCATCTAACATACAATCGATAATTACAAACACTAACCGGTTGAGAGAAGGATAGGATCGATCCAAGTAATAAAGCTTCGAGAGATGGGGATGTTTGCCATCGGCTTCAAGAGGAGAGGAGAGGAGCTTAGGGTTTGGTGTGTGTTGTGAGATTTGCAACAAATGAGGAGTATAAACTTTCCTCATAGCTTATGCGACACAAGGGAGTTGGCCGAACCCATTCTTGGGCTGCCCATTCGGTTCGAGTACCATAAGTGTGGCCCGATTGGGCTTGTGTTGTGCGATCAGTTCGTTAATATACAATACAAGTCGTTACACGTAAACACATAATCATAACATTCGATTAATCAATCAAGGTTCATATAATCACATAGGTTCCACATACGTTACAACAAGGTACAAAGAGAGATTTGAAATATGAGTTGTCACATAAGCCACTGATTCAGCCACAGAAGTGTTCTGTTGACATCAAAATTTAAAGTGTTAGGAAATAAATTACGGAAATACGTGCATAACTATATTTATTGTTATGTGTTATTTGACTATTTGTTAGTTTACAGTATGAGCGACCAAGGACCATCTGACGCGTATCCTCAATTGTCTGGTTCGCCTAGAAGCGAAGGCACCTCCTCTTCTCAGCCTGCCCTCTCAGGGTACTCTGCTGATACGGAAGAAGGAATCTTTGTGTTTAAGGCTCAGTCAGAAGAGCCATTTCCTCAGAAAAAGAGGGGATGGTTCAGTCGAGGTGCACATGAGCGTAGAAAGCGTATGAAAAAGTTACAAGAACAGAGAGTACTAGCAGCCGCCAAAAGAGAAACAGATGCCTATGCCCAAGACATGATCAATAGGGGTATAGCCAACATCCACATACTAGCAACCACTGCATCTGACCCTAACCTGGAACAAATAATAGCACCCCAACCACAACTACCAATCCCTGACCAACCCATGGAGATAGAAAACCCTGAAAATCAAGTAGAAATGCATGACTTCAATCCGGAAGAAATACCTAGGGTACCAGCACCAAACCCCCTAGACCCAAATTACGACCCCTGGTGGGATGACAATAGGGACTATGTGCAACGTTACCCGATACAGGAAGACATGCCCATGCCAAACATAGGAGCCTACCCAGGTTTGGATCCTTTAGATCCCTATTACCACGATGAATTCATTAGGGAGATTTTAGAAGATCCTTACCAATATCAGGCCCCTACACCCCCATATCAAGAACCCGCACCCCAGATTCCAAACCCAGTCCTAGAACCTGCACCCCCAATGAGTGCAGAAAACGTACAAGAACTTAGGACTTTTGGTGAGGAAATTCTAGAGAGTAGTGAACGAATGAGACAGGTGGGAGAGCGACTCGTCTGGAAGTACGACGAGCGCAATATGGATTTCTGGATGAATCCATATCCGTAGATGTGATGGTGAAATGGTAGTAGTAATAATAATAAAATAATATAATATGTGTGTACGGATGCCTACTATTATTAGTGTAATTTTATTTCAGTTGGTATTGTAATTTTAATTTCAGTACTGGTGTGTAATAGATGCATACTATATGAATAGAGTAAGTCGCAATGATCGACGCTTTTGGCTAAATTGCGTGTCATGTGATTGACTATATTAAGTATTATTTTGTGATATTAATACGGGGTAACTGTTTAAAATTCAGATGGCCGACGAAGGAAATCAAGAAAATCTGAATAACGATAACCAGAGTAACATTAACTTGGTTAATGAGAATCCGAGCATCAATAACAATGGAAACCAAATAGATAATAGTGTCGTTCAACACATAGTGGCACAAGGAATCATAGATGCAATGCCATTTATTATTCAAACAGTTCAAGAAGCGAATAATAAAAGTAAACATAGCAGTAAGCGACCAATTGAACTAGAACACAGCGTGAACAATGGACCCGTACTTCAAATGCCCATTCCCAAAAGAATAAGAACCATGCCTTATGGTTGTTCTTACAAGGAATTCTGGTCTTACAAACCAATAGAATTCTCGGGCAATGAAGGACCCATTGCAGCTCTACGCTGGATAGAAAAGACTGAGGCTGTTTTAAAAATAAGCAAGTGTGCTGAAGAAGACAAGATAATGCTTGCCTCTAATTTATTTAAAAACTCAGCCTTAGAATAGTGGAACACTATCCTCCAATCAAAAGGAAGTGATAGGGTATACAACATAGAATGCGAGGAATTTAAGAATATGGTAGAAAGGAAATTATGCCCTCCTAATGAAAAGGAACAGATAGCAAATAAGTTTCAGAACCTTAAGATGACCGGGGTAGATAGTAAGGGTTATACTACTACATTCTTTGAATATGCAAGAATAGTACCAACCCTTGCATCACCTGAACCAGTGTTAATCTCCCGTTACATATGGGGATTAATTGGAGAGATTAGACACGTAGTCAAGGCAGCTAGACCCCAAACTATAGAAGAAGCTGTAGAACTAGCCAACACCTTGACAGATGAATTAATCCGTACTAGAGAAGAAGACCAGAGGAGAAACCTAACCCAAAGGCTTACACAAGACTTCCATTCTGGGAATTACAAGCGTAGGAATATGGGTTCTACCTCTGCACCATTCTGCAAGGTCTGCAAGAAAAAGCATTTGGGAAAATGCTCCACTCTTTGCAATTTCTGCAAGATGCCAGGACACAAGGAAGAAGATTGCAGGAGAAAATCCAGTAATGGACTGTGCTTCAACTGTGGAGAAAAAGGTCACATCAAGCCGAATTGTCCGAAATTGGCTCCAGCTGCGAACAACAGGAACACTAAAAATGCTAGAGCATTCGTTCTAACTGCAGATGAAGCTAAGATGATTCCAGACATGATAGCTGGTACGTTTTTAGTTAATGATGTTTTTGCTAAAGTATTATTTGACTCTGGTGCAAACCAAAGTTTTATTAATACTTCGTTTTGCAAACTTCTAAATCAGTCATTAACTAAACTACCACAAGAATGCCTAGTAGAGACAGCTAATGGAGAAACTGTTAGGATTTCTGAAATCTTGCAGGGAGCAAGAATAGAAATTTTAAATCAAAAGTTTATTGCAAATCTTTATCCAATGAATCTGGCAGGATTTGATGTCGTTTTAGGAATGGATTGGTTAATAACCAATAAAGCCAGTATTTTATGTGATCAAAAGTCAATTCAAGTAAATTCACCAAAAGGTGAAAAGATCGCAATTAAAGGAGATAAACCCTCTAGATCCACAAAATTCATCTCTGTGATGAAAACTGCAAGTTATATAAGAAAAGGATCTATAGTACATTTGATTTCTATAATCACTAACACTAAAGGAAAAGAACTAAAGGACATTCCAGTAGTGTCTCAGTTTTCAGATGTATTTCCAGAAGAATTACCAGGACTACCGCCAGATAGAGAAGTTGAATTCAGAATTCACCTGCTACCAAGAACAGCACCAATTGCCAAAGGACCTCACCGTTTGGCACCTGCCGAAATGTAGGAATTAAAGAAACAATTAGATGAATTGTTGGAAAAAGGATTCACACAGCCAAGCTCATCGCCATGGGGAGCACCAATATTATTTGTTAAAAAGAAGGACGGATCAATGCGTATGTGCATTGACTACCGTGAATTGAACAAGGTCACAATTAAGAATCGGTACCCATTACCGAGGATCGATGATCTGTTCGATCAATTACAAGGAGCTCGATTTTTCTCTAAAATCGATTTAAGGTCAAGATATCATCAATTAAAGGTATAGGAAGAGGATATTCCTAAGACCGCTTTCAGAACAATGTATGGCCATTATGAATTTACTGTCATGCCATTTGGTTTAACCAATGCCCCAGCCGCATTTATGGACATGATGAACCGAATATGTAAGCCATATTTGGATAAATTCATAATTGTTTTTATAGATGATATTCTCATTTACTCTAAGAATAAAGAGGATCATGCAAAACATTTGCACGCACTTTTAAGCCTATTAAGAAAGGAAAAGCTTTATGCTAAATTTTCAAAGTGCGAGTTTTGGTTAGAACAGGTACCGTTTCTTGGACATTTAGTGAACCATGAAGGAATTCATGTGGATCCAACAAAGATCGAGGCGATTACCAAATGGAAAACCCCTGAATCACCAACCGAGGTTAGAAGTTTCTTAGGATTGGCAGGTTATTATAGAAGGTTTATTCGAGATTTTTCTAGAATAGCCATTCCTTTAACTAGTTAACTTGTAAATCCATTAAGTTTGAATGGGGACCAAAACAAGAAGAAGCATTTAGAATTCTTAAGCAAAGATTAACCCGTACACCCATACTAGCGTTACCAGAAGGAACTGAAGAATTTGTAGTCTATTGTGCTGCCTCTAAATTAGGTTATGGATGTGTATTAATGCAACGTCAAAAGGTTATAGCCTATACCTCTAGACAACTTAAGAACCATGAAGAAAATTATTCAACCCATGATTTAGAACTAGGAGCTATAATTTTTGCCCTTAAAATTTGGAGACATTACCTTTATGGTAGTAAGTTTACCATATTCACTGATCATAAGAGTTTAAGGTATGTGTTCGAGCAAAAGGAGTTGAATATGAGACAAAGACGCTGGATGGAAATGTTTAGTGATTATGATTGTGATATCCAGTATCATGAAGGAAAAGCAAATGTAGTGGCAGACGCTTTAAGTCGAAAGTATCACGAAAAGCCAAAAAGAGTACGTTCTCTCAAATTAAATCTACAAGTAGATTTAAATGATCAAATTAGAAAAGCACAAGAATCAGTAATCAAGGATGATACTGAAAAACTAAAAGGTATGGTCAAAGAATTAGAACAAGGAACAGATGGAATTTGGAGATTCCATAAAAAGAGAATGTGGATACCTAAATTAGGAAACCTACGTCATCATATATTAGAAGAAGCCCATAAGTCTAAGTATACAATGCACCCAGGAAGTGATAAAATGTATCAGGATTTAAGAAAGAATTTCTGGTGGATAGGAATGAAAAAAGACATAGCAGCTTATGTTTCTAAATGTTTAACCTGTTCGCAAGTTAAAGCTGAACACCAGAAACCCTCAGGTTTGTTACAACAGTTAGAAATGCCAGTATGGAAATGGGAATTGATAACAATGGATTTTGTTACCAAATTACCTAAAACAAGAAAAGGTAATGATACAATCTGGGTGATTGTAGATAGGCTAACCAAGTTAGCCCATTTCCTACCAATGAAGGAAACCTTCAGTATGGAACAGCTAGCCAAATTATATGTAAATGAAATCGTTTCATTCCCTGAAATTCCTTTATCAATTGTTTCTGATAGAGATAGCCGCTTTACCTCTCATTTTTGGTCAAGTTTCCAAAAGGCAATGGGAACCAAGTTAAATCTGAGCACAGCTTATCATCCTCAAACAGACGGACAAAGCGAAAGGACGATTCAGACAATGGAAGACATGCTTAGAGCTTGTGTAATTGATTTCGGAGGTAATTGGGACGATCACTTACCTTTAATAGAATTTTCTTAAAATAATAGTTATCACACAAGTATCAATGTTGCACCATTCGAAGCACTTTATGGACGAAAGTGCCGAACCCCAGTCTGTTGGGCAGAAATTGGGGAAAAACAACTATCTGGACCTGAGATAGTGCAGGAGACCACCGATAAGATTATTCAAGTCAAAGAATGACTAAAAGCAGCATGTGATCGACAGAAAAGTTATACTGATAA